>PVIU01012148.1:0-61381 GCA_004026605.1 Ondatra zibethicus
CCCCCTCACCTGCCTCTCCACCCCCCGACACCCCCCCAGGTTTGCGGGAGCTGTGAGCATGACAGTGTGAAACCCGACAGATTACTGTAGAATTCTTTGTTTATTTTCCTTGTGACCTGACACTCATAAAATGTATTTTACTTTCTCTTCCAAGTTTCTAGGGCATGTGGTCATATGATTCAAAGTGGGGGGAAAACATTGTCAAAACAGTATAAAGGAATGTCATTTTTTTATGCTGTTTTCATTACATGAAATGTTTCAATGTGCAGATCTAACAATCTAGTTTATCTGCATCTAAAAGTATCAAATGTGATGCTATAAAATATTACTAGAATTATTTCATATACTTGGCAGTATGGTTTTTATTTACAACCTAAAGAAAAAGCCAATAAACACAACCCCAAAGGTTGTTTGGGAAATGAATGCAGAAACTTATCAGGTTAAACACACAAATGTCTCCACACCACACATACACACCATACAACGCACCACATACACTCACATACTACATCTCCCACCCATACACACCACAATACACCCTATACACCTGACACCACACACACACACCATACACACGCACATATACCTATGCACATAGACACACCACACACACACCACATGCACACACACACACACCCATACATAACACACATACACACACCCATACATACATACACACGCACATATACCTATGCACATAGACACACCACACACACACCACATGCACACACACACACACCCATACATAACACACATACACACACCCATACATACATACACACGCACATATACATATGCACATAGACACACCACACACACACCACATGCACACACACACACCCATACATAACACACATACACACACACATACATACATACAGAGGCAAAAATCAGATGGGCATTCTGTCCTCTAGAAATTAACTGGTATTATTTCATAACAATAAGATTGCAATGGATTTTGCTTTCTTCTTTGTGTATTGCTGTAATTTCCCTAACATTCTACAATGGCCAAATCTGTTTAGCAAGAAGGATGCTTTACAACAGCTGTGCACGATTTCTAGGTTTGTGACTTATAAACCTTCAAATAGAAACTTAAAAAATACCCTTCAGAGCCCTTGGCATTTAGAAGAAAACTGTACGTTATTTCTAAATCTGGTTTAAACCGTAACATAATATTTAATGCTATTTTGGTCTCATGCAAGAAAAATAGCATTTTAAATCAAGTGCTTCTTAATAGAGTCTCATGCAAATTTTAGACACAGTTTGGACCGAGGTTCAAAAGAGAGGCTGGGCATTGGTGCAGAGGATCTCACAGAGGAGGGGAGTCCAGAAGGAGATGATAAAAGCCCTACTGTCTTCACAGGCCGCAGAAACATCAGATGGCGGGTCCGTCTGCATCAGACTAAGACCCTGGCTGTGGGATGGTTCCGTGCTGTGCAGGTCTAGTGACCTGAGTTCGGATCTGCAGAACATGCACAGAAACCAGACTCAGCAGCCTGAGTGTCTGCAGTTCCAGCATGCCTACAGAAAACAGGACACTGAGACAGGAGAGTTGCCAGAAACTCACAGGTCAGCTAGCCTGGACTGTGACACAGCAAAGAGGCCATGACTCAAAGCAAAGCCCAAGGTGATGACAGACACCCAATGGTTGTTTTTAGACTTCCACATGGTGTGTGAGTACACGGTGTGGACTCTCACCCTGACGTTCACATGCACAGAAGCGAGGTCCTGCTACACTCTGAACACTCCTAATAAGATATTCCTAGCAGCAACGCCCACAACACGTTCACATGTTCAAAAAACAGACTGAGGTCCTGCTGTGCTTTAAAGACCCTTAACAAGACTTTCCCAGAAGCAGAGCCACGCAGAGGATGCTTTGGGAAGCAGCATGTTGCCACCATCGTGGCTGGTTTTGGGTGCAACATGCCACCAATTAGAACCACCTGAGCAGGGAGCCTCAGCTGAAGAGTTTTCCCCTTTGCCTTGATTGATGTGGGGAGACCCGCCCCAGTGGTGGGCAGCACCTTCCGGTAGCAGCCTAGAGTGAAAGGGGTGTGCCAGAAGGAAGATCATCTAGCTCTATGCTCACTTGCTTGGCTGACCTCTGGTAGCTGAGTTGGTCAACCCTGTTGCTGCTGCTGCTGCGATTCCTATGCCAACAGCAGAACCATGGTTTCCAAGCTTTTTTGGTGGAATAGGGACCAATGCGTGGATCTCCAGGAGGCTTGGAGGCCTCCAGTGCTGGGTTGGGATTATTGAGGAATCCCACTTCGTGGACTCAGGGGAACTGCTGACTGTCAGCCCCCAGTGAGGACTCAGTATTCTGGGACTACTCCGGCTGAGTACCAGGGTCTCATCATCTCAGGTGTGAACACACACACACACACACACACACACACCTTCCCATCCCCTATATTCTGTTCATCTAGACAACCCTGACTGAAACACCTACTTTCTGGGCTGGCAAGGTGACTGAGCAGGGATTGGCGGCTAGACCTGACAACCCGAGTTCTATCCCAGGGACCTGCACGATAAAAGAGGACTGATTCCCTCAGGCTGTCTTCTTGCTCTCACACATGCAGATATGCAAGTGCCCCTCACACATACCAGGAATATACATGTAAAAGAAAGTCTAAATTTTCTTTTAAAAATCTTCTATTGGATACAAGGAATGAAAATGAGATGCTTTTAAGTCAAGAAAAAAAACTAAGTTATTTCAAGAAATGAGTTTGATAGATGTCTTGAAGATTCTCAGTGAAACAAAGTAAAACAGCAGAGGGATCTGGGCACGGTGGTGCCTGCCTTTCACCCCAGCATTCAGGGGGCAGAGGCAGGAGGATCTCTGTGAGTTTGAGGACAACCCAGTCTACACAGCATTTTCCAGGACAGCCAAGGCTACACAGAGAGACCCTATCTCAAAACAAACAAAGAAATAAACAAACAACCCCATATTTACCTCTGAGAACACACAGACCATACAGGCATCCTTCCACGGCATATGGTAGGTATGGGTGGTATGGGTGCTTATGTAGAAGTCCAGGGAAGCCTGAAAACACCCTTGAAGGAGTATGTAAAATTCCCCCTCTATGTGCACATTTCCCTTTTTATGATCAATTTGTTTTTGTAAATTGTTTTGAACTCTGAAAAGGGCCAGTGACCCCGCCCCCTTCCTCACCCCCAATAGAAAACTATTGTAATAGAGAAAGGGTCAGCTTTGTTGTCATAGAGAATTGAGTCACATTTGCAGTTTGTTAACTGAGGGAACTCAACTGAGTTGAGTCTTTAGAACTGTTATATGCCATTTCATTTGCATCATGTATTAAAGTGCTGTCTAAGTACTCAGAGCAGCGTCTCCTACACTGCCGACACTCTGAACGTGGTAGCTAATACAGACGTCTCCCCTGGAAGTTGTCTGCCTTCCCAGCTCTCCCTGGTTTGCCTGACAAAGCCTCGGTTTTGTTCAGGTGGTTATGAGTCAGCTTTAGTTGTTGTGGCAGTTTGAATGAGGTGTCCCCCATAGTCTCAGGCATTTGGACACCTGGTTCCCAATTGATAGCTTTCTTTGGGGGAGGTTTAGGAGGTGTGACCTTGCTAGAGGACATGTGTCACTGGGAGTGGCCTTGGAGGTTTCAGAGCTTCACACCATTCCCAGTGCACTCTCTCTCTCTCTGTCTCTCTCTCCATTTTGAGTTTACAGTTCAAGATATGAGCCCTCAGCCACTTTTATGATATTCTGCCTCTCAACCATGATGGAGCCTCATCCCTCTAGAATCACAAGCCCAAATAAACCCTTCCTTCTGTAAATTACTTCTGGTCATGGTGCTTTATGACAATAGGAAGTAATGGATACCACTGTCAACTTCATACAGACTAGAGTCATCGTCAAGGAAAGCCCCCATCAATGAGTTGCTTACAACAGATTTTCCTAGGCACATGTCTTTGGGAGATTGTCTTGATTATTAATTGACGCAGGAGGGCTAAGGCCATGGTGGCCAGCACCATCTCTAGGCAGGTGGTCCTATGCTATATACAAAAATTGACTGGACATGGGCTGGTGAGTAAGCCAACTAGCAAGCAGCATTCTCCATGGCTCTTGTTGTACCACCTTGCTTCTAAGTGCCCTAGTTGGAGGTCACACCGAGGAGTAGCAAGTCATCCTGACCAGGTTCCTATCCTGACTTTCATCAGTGATGGACTGATGGACTGTACTGGCTGGTTTTGTGTCATCCTGACGCAAGGAGCCTCAGTTGAGGAAATACATCCATGAGATCCGCCTGGAAGGCATTTTCTCAATTAGTTAACAGCAGGGGAGGACCCAGCCCATGGTGGGTGTGGACATCCTGGGCTGGTGGTCCTGCCTGGGTTCTGTAAGAAAGCAGTCAGAGCAAGTTAGAAAAGGTGAGCCAGTAAGCAGCTCCTCTCCATGGCCTCTGCAACAGTTCCGGCCTCCAGGTTCCTGTTTGAGTTCCTGTCCTGACATCCTTCAGTGATGAACAGCAATGCTGAAGTGTAAGCTGAATAAACCCTTTCCTCCCCAACTTGCTTTTGGGTTATGGTGTTTCATCACAACAATAGAAACCCTTACTAAGACGTGGACCCTACCCCGTAAGCTTTAGTCTGAGTGTTTATCACAGCAACAAAAAGGAAACCAGAACAGATAACCATTCTCTCACACCCTAAATGAGTCTGCAGATAGAGCTGTTCCCCTTGTCATTCGCCCTTTCAGGCATTGGGACCATGATACACATTCCCCTAGGTACATGTCACATAATGTGACAATCCACACAGTTTCCAACATATCACAGAGCGCCATGCTGAGTGGGGTAAGGATAGAGCTTCAGGACAGACACAGCTCCTTACCCAAGCACCTCTTATCATAAGGATCCTTTTCTGCCATTTTTGAAGCTGATTCGCCATCTCTGTCTATGGCTTTGTGTGTGTATATACATGTACTGTGATGGCTATTCTTGGTGGTCAATTTGACTGTATCTGGAATGAACTGTAATCCAGACATGGAGGGCACACTTGTTATCTGGATCTTGAGGCAAGATGACAACATGCCCATGTGGTGGTGAGGGTGAGGGAAAGATGGCCTGCCCCTCTTGCCCATGCCACCTGTGGTGGGTGAGGGAGCTGACCCTTCCCTCTTACCAGCTACAGCACTCGGAAAAGTGGACCCTGTACCTCGCCCAGGCAGACCCTATTGACAGGGGTGTGGGTGAACCTCCCTGAGAACGTGAGCATGAGAGATCTGGCCCCACCTCGCATCTGCCATGTGGTGGTGTGGGCAGAGAAGAGATGCCCCTCCCTCCCCCGTTGCCTGTAGCAGGTGGGAGAGTTGGCGCTGAGGTCATAAGAGTGGGAGAGCTGTCCATGCCCCTCACCTGCTGCAGTACTTGGGAGAGTGGTCCCTACACCTCACCTGGGCAACAAACACAGTAGAGCTAGCCCTGAAGGTGAAGGTGTGGGAGATCTGACCCTGAGAATCTGAAAGCAGGAGAGCTCGCCCTCACCTTGCTAATCCCTGCAAGGGGTGAACCAGCCAGGGCAATGCTGGAGAGCTCACCCTGGTGGTAAGACAGAGAAGAGCTGGCGGACTGACCATGCAACTACCCAGGCCCAGAACCAGGGTTATGAGTTGGCCCATCCCAAGATCCACCCCATCTATGATCCACTGCAGCAGGAGAAGGGGCTGGTCCTGTAGACCCAAAGCTGCAGAATCTCCATGACATAGGGCTATAAGACGATATCCAGGAGGAGTCCCAGTGAGGGCCCAGCATCGATAGTGCAGCAGAAACCAGAGGCCTCAAACCAGACCAACGACTTTTTGCAATGAACACTTGCACATAAAAATATATGGACAAAAGGACTCACTGTATGACTCACTGTGTGACTCACTATGTCACACTACAGCTTCCATGATGAGATCTTTCTCTCTCTCTCTCTCTCTCTCTCTCTCTCTCTCTCTCTCTCTCTCTCTCCCTCCCACTCTCCCTCCCTCCCTCCTTCCCTCCCCCCTCTCTTAAATTTTACTTTATTTTTTGGGGGGGGAGGTTGCAAGATCAGAGGATGGATACAAAGAGGTAGGAAATAAATGGGATTGAGATGCATGATGTGAAAGACACAAAGAATAAATAAAGAGAAAATTAAAAGAGGAAGAGGAAGACAACATGCCTTTGACCCAATCCTGAGACTGGAAGACACACACCTTTAATCCAGATCTTGAGGTGGGAAGACACACCTTTAATCTGGGCCACACCTTCTGCTGGAAGCCTATTTAAGGACAATGGAGGAGGAAGGGGTGTTCTTCACCTGCCTGCTATGGCCTTGTCAGCACATCCATTTCTTCACTGGCATTGGAGCCTACTTCAGGATTCCAGCAAATATTGGAGACCAGCTGAGACATCCAGCCTTGTGGGACTGAACGAGTACTAAACTTTTAGATTTTCTATTCACAGCTGGCCATTGTTGGACTGCAGCCTGTAAGTCATTCCAATAAATTAATATAATTCGTTACATAAGTTCTGTGACTCTAGAGAACCCTGACTAACACACGTACATATACATTTATCCTGATGTTCTATTGTCCCACCAGAGAGAACATGCTGCATTGACTTACAATAACTAAGCCAAACATGAAGCCATCATTTTGATTGATCAATAATTTGAGAACAGGAACTACTTCTGCTTTCTGTGACATATTCCTAGCAGGCTTCCTAGAATACAGGAACCTTTCTATGGGTCACCAGAGAGACACAGAAGCAGGATCAGCATGCCTTTTATAAAAACAAATACATAAATTAGAGAAAGTATACATACAGGCTACATACAATTCTTCTCTTTTTCTTTCTTTTTTTTTTTGTCATGTAAAATTCTAATTCAAGGTTGGGTATAGTGATAGGTGAGTGTAATCCTAGACACTCAGGAGGCCAAGGCAGGAGGATCCTTGAGTTTGAGTCCAGTCTGGGTTATATAGCTGGATCCTGGGTAAAAAAGAAAAAGCAGCAAGATTCAAGCCTAGGTAAAAAGAAAATCATATTGGCTTTGCTTACAAATTCTGTCATTTATGGAAAAACTATTATTTTGTCTTCAGTCTAATAGTTTGACTTTTGGTTTAAGAATATCTTGGTTTTAAACTAATAGTTTTACTGTAATTCCTAGGCTGGCTATTTAATGGCTAGGTGCATCACCCCTCTGGGTCCTTGTTTCATTTACTATCAGTCTAAGCTTGGACCACAGCCATAAGAAAACACATGGTGACTCCAATATTCTTCTCAGGATTCTTTGGAGCCTCGCAATTTCTTGATCATCCAACTCTCTTCCTGACTCTCATGTTCAGGGTTCTTGTCTTTGGTGCAGGAGAATTGTCCATATCCTGTCAATCATGACTTAAATAAACGCTGATTGGCCATTAGCCAGGTTGTATGGGTGGGACAACCAGACAGGAAATAGAGGTGGAGCAAGGAGAATAGGAGAATTCTGGGAAGCAAGAAGCTCTCTCGGCACTCCTCCCCAGACCACAGAAGAAGCAGGATGTGATCTGCCTCGCTGAGAAAGGTACTGAGCCATGTGGCTAACATAGATAAGGATAATGGGTTAATATATGTTATAAGAGCTAATACGAAACCTGAGCTAATGGGCCAATCAGTTTATAACCTAATGCAGACTCTTTGTGTGATTTTTCTTTGGGGCTTGCCAGCTGTGGGGTACTGGGCGGGACAGAAACCCCAACAAGCTGGCCCCTCATACTACATGTCTTCTTGCTTCCCAAGGTTACTTTAACCTTCATTCCCCACTTTTCAAGGCCAGGCAATGTTCCATGTACCATATTCTCCTGTAAGCTCTTGAATGTAGTACCCTTTCACTACAGTCAAAATTAAATCATGGAAATTAAAGGGTTATATGGTAAAACAACAACCTGAACCCAAATATATACATCTCTCTCCCAAGAGCACAGCCTCTTTGCAACTTTCAAGGAAAGGGTTTCCTGCTGGCAAAAGTTTCCTGTCTCAGAGCTGCTTGGTCCCAAATGCCCAGCAGCCACTTCCCAAGTTACCACACAGAAGCTTAAGATTACTTATAAGTGCTTGACCAATAGCTCAGGCTTATTACTAACAAGCTCTTCCATTTTCAGGGACCCCCATATTCCTTATTTACACTCTGCCACATCACAGTACCTTCTCAGTATGGCATGTACATCTTGCTTTCTCTGCCCCTGGCCAGTGTCTCCTGACTCTGCCTTTCTCCTTCCCATCATCCTTAGTTTGTTTGCCCCACCTATACGTTCTGCCTGACTTCTGGACAATCAGCATTTTATAAAACCAAAAAACAAATTTTTACAGGGTACAAGAGGATTAATCCACAGAAGTTTTCTAGCCTCTTCTTGCTTCTAATTCAGAAAATCCTCATCCTACCCACCTCTCTTCTCATTCCAAGGCTCTTGGCTCTTGCACTACTATGGAAGACTTAAACATGTGAATGAAATTAATTTTACTATTTTTATTGTGGCCTTTTTCCTTCCAGAGGGTTAACAGAAGACAATGGTTCTCTAGACAAAAAGTCTTCTATGGTCTTCTGTTCCCCACTTACAGATCTGAGATAACAGCTCTTTTAGATTTGCTTGGGTTTTTTGGTTTCTTTTTTGTTTGTTTGTTTTTAGACCTGGCCTTGAACTCTCCACATAGCTGAGGATGACCTTGAATTCCCAATCCTCCTCATTCCACTTCCCTTGGCACGGGATGACAGTCACCTGCTACCCATATATGGCTTAGATTTGTGTGTGGTGTGTACACATGTGTCTGTAAGTGCACATGTATGTACAGGTGTGTGGAGACCAGAGCTCTATCTTACATGTCTTCCTTAATCACTTGCCATTTTATTTTTTGAGACATGGTCTCTCACATTGAACCTGGAGCCAGCCAACCATAGGATCCCCTTGCCATGGCCACCCTCCCAGTACTGGGGCTACAGGCATGCACTGAAGTTCCTGACATTTTTACATAGATACTGAGGATCTGAATGTTCTCACACATATGGGACACATACTTAACCTACGGAGACATCCTCTGCCCTAGATTTTTAAACTAACTTCTTTATTCTCCTCCCACTCAACAAGATACAGACTTGTTATAAGGACCAAGAACTATCCATGACCACCCCAATATCTCCCTTGAGCGAAAGCTGGCTCTGAACGTCAGAGTCTCCTTCACCCAATTCTACTTCTGTGACTTGTCAGGAAACAGCACTACAGAAGCAAACAGAGGCTGTGCCAAGGAGTCTGCTCATGGCATGGTCATTATTAAAAACCAAAACGTGAAGATAATCTGAAGGTCTGATAAAGAGAAGATGACTCAGTGATTCATGACTCACTGGAATACTCTATAGACATCAAAAGGACAGTCATAAAGACATGAGAATAACACAGGAAATAATTATGAGACAGTATTTCTTAGATGCATGATGCAAACTTGTAAAGAAGAAACATATTGTGTTTTCCAGTGTGTGCACAGGAAACAAAAGAGCACCAAAGAGCAGGGCAGCAGTTGGGAAGAACATGAATAGTGGTGTGTACCTTTTCTCTAGAAGAGAATTCTATTCATCCTGCTAAGAATAAGCTTAAAAATAAATACAATTTTAATTTGCTGAGTCATTCCAAGCTTATTAAAATTTAAACCAAAGAACCAAGATAAATGAAATACATATATAAAATCTTGAGTCTCTCTCATATACCTAATATTTAAAGAAGTTTATTTCATTATTGTAAAAGTGTGCATGTGTGTGATAATACACATGGGACATGGAATGTGTGTGTGTGTTTGTGTGTGTGATAATACACATGGGACATGGAGTACGTGTGTGTGTGTGATAATACACATGGAACATGGAGTGCATTGTTGTGTGTGTGTGATAATACACATGGGACATGGTGTGTGTGTGTGTGTGTGTGTGTGTGTGTGTGTGAACGTGTGTGCGTGTGTGTGATATTACACATGGGACATGGAGTGCGTGTGTGTGTGAACGTGTGTGCACGTGTGTGTGATATTACACATGGGACATGGAGTGTGTGTGTGTGTGTGATAATACACATGGGACATGGAGTGCGTGTGTGTGTGAACGTGTGTGATATTACACATGGGACATGGAGTGCGTGCGTGCGTGTGTGTGTGTGTTTCTGATAATACACATGGGACATGGAGTGCAGGTGGAAGTCGGAGGACAACTTTCAGAACTCAGTTCTCTCCATCTATAGGCTTTAGGGATTAAACTCATGGAGCCCTCTTACATCCCTAAATTCAATGCTCTCAGTTCACCTTTGAGTAAGTTCAGTGGTACCCATTTGCTCTCTGGCTCAACTCTCTGAAAAGTAGTCAAGACCTGGGGAAAGGTCAAAGGGTTCTAGCAGGCAAAGTAAGTGCCGATGCCCACATACTTGCCCTCGCCTCTCACTGAGACTCAGTTACTGTCCAGGACACTCACCAGCTAGGATTTCTAAGACACAGTAGGTGAGAAGCAGGAAACTGACAAGCGGATGAGGTTGCGGAAGTGACATCTGCCAGTGTAAAACGCTAAAGTGCAGAAGTAGAGAAAAGCATTTCACACTGGACTAAACATTTCAAAGATGACCTCATGTTGGATGCCTGGCCTGACTATATTGCAGGACGTTACATGGGAATACCTCCAATAATAACACTGCTTGTCATGCTCCTCTCAAAGAAGCACACGGAGTACACAGTCTAGAAAATAATTCCACTTAATATGGTTTCCTCAAAGTATCTTGGGTACTTGTATTTCCTAAGCCAAACAAACTAATCCCAAGTAGCTACAAGGGACTTTTTACTTCTCCATAATATGAAAGGCTTAAAGCCTAGCTCTTCTGCCCCCCCCCAACCTGGAAAAAGTGGCAATTTATTAGTTGGGAAAAGCCATCTTCTCAAATTTTTTTTTAATTTTTCACGCATTACTGACAAAGCGCTCTAAGAATGCTTCTCAGTCTCAAAGAAGCTTGCGTGGTGTCCTCTGGTCTCCTTTCCCAGAGGTCCCTCCACTCACGTTGCTCCCCCTTCTACATTCCCCACCCACCCATCCACCCACTCGCTTTATCACAGACTGGAGCTGCCCCTGTCTCTTGGGCTTTAAAGCAAAGATATGAAAATGTTAGTGTCTATGACAGCTAACAAGAAACTCTCCTGCTCCCATCTCTGGGAGCACCGTGAGCTCTGGGAGGTGCCAGCATATCACAATGGGCCGGGCTGTTTGGAAACTTTTCAAGTTGTTTGTATTCGTGGATTTGCTCCAACTGAGGCACATGTCTAAAAGAGAAGAAACGCCAACAATAACAAAAAAGGCAAAGAGGAGGGAAAAGGGGGACATAACCAAAACACAGGAGTAAACAAGATAAAACTGGCCAAACAGCAGAATGTTCAAGGGCACTGGAATCGCTACCACATTGAGAGTCACCCAGAAAGACGAGGTTAAAGACTGCTCCGCTGTCTCTCGGAAGACCCTGAATATTTAACAGCTTCTTCACATCCGGGGAAGTAGAGGTCACAGCACTTTGCTGTTATTTAAGCTGTTTACAGCCCTATTCCAGTGGTCCTTGTTGACAATGCTGTTTCCAGGCAATTTTCTAAAAACGTTCTGATTGCCATTGCTTGTCATTAGCAGCTCTAATTTGTTTTCAGGGTGGATGGTCAGCACTGTAATTGCATTCGGAATGCCAGTGGCTTTGCACGATATTGGGTGCAACTCTGCCTCCAATTTATTGCTATTTCTTGAACCCGATTTCAATTAAGAAGAATATGCCCTTCCCAGCTTCACAGATAATGGAAGATCATTATTTTTGTGTTCTTATGGCTACAAATTTCCACAGCACTTACAATTCCAGGCCTTACAATATTTCACTAATTATCTAGCTCTGGATTCTGAGCCCTAAGCCATTTGGATTCTGATTTCTAGACTAGCCACTGAGGCTAGGGAAGGGTAGTTGGCTGGTGAGCTGTTCCTCCCTTCCTGTTAGAATCCCTACCTTTTTTTTCCAGGCCACCCCACCCAACTGGGACCTGCACAGGCTGGCTTCAGTACTTTGTTTGAAGTTTTTTTGTTTGATGTTCTCTAAATGTATAAAATGCATTCCAAACACAAATATAGATTATTTGATGTCTTGGATTTTCCCCATTGCTAGTCAGTCACTTTCATTCACTCCTTTACCCCTTCATTAAAACATAAAGTGAGCTCTCCTATGTCAGGCATGCAATGAGTCAGGCGTTGAGAGGCGAGCGGCAGCCTTACCCTGCAGTTTACCAAAAGGACTGCCCACAAGTTATTTAATGCTGGAGACCATATTTAAGGGGACTCAGTGGAACTGTTCATTCTTGGAGCATCAGGGGTGGGGTGAAGTCGGAATTTGGAGACCCTAGTTGTGCATGAGCTAGTGAAACACACAGAGGAGAGAAACAACATCACTCTGGGGGAGTCAAAGCCACGTGGAAGACGGGAACTCAGGGAATGGGAGCCTTCGTCATGATTAGAGGACTTATTGTATTAAATGATGGCACGGGAGGCTGGAAAATGGTTTGGAAAAAAGTCGTGGGTGGTCTGCAAATTGCTGAACAGTTTTATTTATATTAAGCTGTAAGTCCTTGATAGGACTATAAGCAATCAGAGGCAGCCAGGAGTATAAGGTATGCAACAGGTAATAGGGCATACACTGTGTGAGGGTAAGTTGCAGAGAGACAGAGAGACAGAGACAGAGAGAGAAGAACAGGAGAGAGAATTTGTAGGATGAAAATGTAAGTATCCATTAACCAAGAAAACCAAAGGAAGATCAAGAAAATAGTTATTAGAAAGGACAATTGATCATTAAATAAGGTGTAAATGATGTTGAAACATGTCAAAGCAAACCACATTGGTTGAGCAGAGCTCTCTGAGTCTATGTCGAGCCACACATTCTGCATTAAGAGCATGGTATTCACTTCCTTGCACATTCAGTTACACGTGGAGCTGAGGATCCGCATCTCTATGATGTCAGCTACACGTGGAGCTGAGGATCCGCATCTCTGTGATGTCAGTTACATGTGGCACTAAGGATCCGTGTCTCTGTGATGTCAGCTACATGTGAAGCTGAGGATCCGCATCTCTGTGATGTCAGCTACATGTGGAGCTGAGGATTCGCATCTCTGTGATGTCAGTTACATGTGGCACTAAGGATCCGTGTCTCTGTGATGTCAGCTACATGTGGTGCTAAGGAGCTGCATCTCTGTGATGGCCACGTTGTCTTTGCTTTTGGATACCTCTGTCTTTGCTCCCTTCAGATTTTGTACCACCACTCCTTCCTACACCCTGTTTCTGTCAAGCTCCTTCCATAAGAAATCCAGTCATGCTGGGTGGTGGCGGCGCATGCCTTTAATCATAGCACTTGGGAGGCAGAGGCAGGCAGATCTCTGTGAGTTTGAGGCCAACCTGGTCTACAGAGCAAGTTCCAGGACAGCCAAACTGTTATACAGAGAAACCCTGTCTCAAAATACAAAACAACAACAAAAATCCAAACAAATAAAAAAATAAATCTAGTCATATCAATGACATTGATTTTCGCAGATTATCCAAAAGGTACAGGAGGTGGGACACTGGGTCTTATCACATTTGCTATCATGCCTTTAGGGGATTATTTTGACTAGGTTAATGTGGGAAAACCCATTTCTCTTGGGGTAGGACTAGTTCCTAGACAGGGAATACCACACTGTATAAAGTGGAGAAGGTAGCATGAATTCATCCCTGCATCTGGACAGGATATTTAATATGACCAATGGCCTCTGGCTTCTGCCATTGTGGCTTCACCGCCTTGATAGATGGTACTTCCACCCCCAAATTGCGAGCCATAACAAGCCCTTCTCCCTAAGTTGCTTTTGGTAGGATATTTTACCACAGCCACAGGCAGGGAAACCTACTCAATCTGCCAAGTATCATATGCCATCACAAAGAAGGAAAGAGAAGCTAAGTGGCGTGTACAAATAACGCAGACTGGAAGAAACCAAACTACCAGCAACCAAAGCACTGCACCCCCCTACTTTGTGTGTGTGTATGTACTGTGTGTGTGTTGTACGATATATCTGTGTTCAAATGTGTGCATGCACATACATATGTGCATGCCTCATATGGAAGGCATATTGACGTCACATACCTTCTTCCATTGGTCTCCATCTTGTTTTCTGAGACAAGGTCTCTCACTGAATCTAGAACTCATTTATTGGCTAGAAAGTGGGCTCTAGGGATCCTCCTGTCCCCACCTGCCTGCAATGGGATTATATGTCTAAGCTACCAGGTTCACCTTTATATGTAGGTGTGGAGGATCTGAACTCAGGTCTTCATGCTTGCACAGTCAGTACACTATCCACTGAGCCATTCCTCGGGCCCCAAAGTGGGAGATCTTAACAAATCATCCAACCAGAATTGCCTCCAGCTACCTAACACTGAAGACTCACAGTACAGCTTTTAGGGCGGAGACTCAGTTATTTAGAACAAAAGCTAGTATCTGATCGCTAAAATGATGTTCCTTCAGACACCAAGCATTTAAATGTTTACCCCTCCAGGATCAAAATATTCCCAAAGGATCCTGGACACAGTTGTGCATTAGAGGATAGGCCACATGGGCTTAAGTGACCGCTTCATGGCAAAGGGAACACTTGCTGCTGTGTTGAGTGCATCGTGGAGGCTGTGAAGTGTCCCCTGCAGGTTCGTGTAAACCCTTGGTCCTCAGTTACTGGAGCTGTTTGGGGTGGTTATGTAACCTTTAAGGGATGGGAGCAGTACTGGCAGACTTGGGTCACCATGGGATAGACTTTGAGGGCAATGCCTTCTTCTAGTTCTGGCCCAGGCTCTCTGCCACCAAGATTTGAAGGGCTGTTCCACATAGTCCTGCTGCAAAATACAGCGCCATCCCTTCCGTAATGAAATACACCCGAGACTGTGAGCCAAGATACATCTTTCCTCTTTGAAATGACTTCTGTCAGGAACTTTATGGAAGAACTGAGAGAAATACCCAATATAGAGGCCATCATGGGCCAGTGACTCTACAGTGCTTGGGAGTTCTTACACGGTTTTCAGTAAATGCCACCTTATCCTCCCATGAGGAGTTAAATGCTGTTCTCCTAAAATGCACATGATTAGGTTTTGGTGTTTGGATTTGTTTGGAGACAGGATCTTTACAGAGGCTATTTATAATGAGGTCAGGGCTGGGATCTAGTCTTAGTGGTACAAACCTGCTTAGTATGTACAAGGCCCTGGGCTCAATCCTAAGTATTGCAACAACAACAACAACAAAAGAAATGCTTTGCCAGATGTGTTGACATCATATGCCTGTAATTCTCTCATGTAGGAGGTAGAGAAAAAAACAAAATGAAAACGAGAAGGCACTAGAGCTGTCCCCAGTACATGCTGATGTCTCTGGAAAAGTGGGTGTTTGGACACAGCAATCTGAACAGAAGGAAGACAATGTGATAGAGGACCCTATAAACCCAGGACACAGGTTCGGACAGAACTTCTCTCACAGGCCACAGTAGGAGTCCACCATGCTCACCACCTTGAATTTGGACCTCTGGCTTCAGAAAGTAAGACGATGGATTTCTGTTGTGTAAGGTGCCAGGTTTGTGGTACTTTGTTAGAGCAGCGCTAGAAAGCTAATACACATTCCCAAAGCTATGGAACCTGCAATTTCTTCTCAAATAACAACAGTTTTTTTGTTTTTTTTTAAAAACAAAGTACAGGGTGAACTTTTCCTGGAAGACTGCCTTTTGAGCTGTGCTGCTCAAATGATTAGGACACAAGAAGGAACATTTGATGCTGCTTTTCTGAAGAATTCATGTCCACCTCTGAGTGGGAACCAACCGCAGCTGACTCTCACTGAGGGACGCTTCCGAGGATCACAGAGGAGCCCCAACAAGTATTCCAAACAGGTTTCAAGCAGATGTAGTTTTTTCCTTAAAATGCGTGAACATCCTGGCAGCGAGGCAGCCTCCTTCTCGTCCACTCCTCTCTTGAAGTAATTTTCAGGACAAGCTCAAACACAGCTCTCACAGTCGGTTAAGGAGGAGTTAATGACTCCATGCTCAAAAGGAATGACTTTTCTGAATTATCCATTTGACAAATCTCCCTAAGGTAACACCCGCTACCCCCTGCTTGCTCCCCTAATTGAAGTTAGCAACTGTATATCAGTCAGTTGAAGTCAACTCCCAGAAGGCACTAATCTTTGTCTTTCATTTCTAAAGAATACTAAGTCTGCTGTTAGAAAGCAAGCTACCTGGAAGCTTCCTTTGACACTTTCTGAAAGTTTTCTGGAAATCTTTCCTGCCAGCCGGCCATGCTAAGGTCCTCATTGCTCTGGGCTCAGCGCTCCACGAAGGCAGTTAGCTCCTCACATGAAATGATTGGAGGTCCCAGAAACTTGTTCTTCTCCAAAGGATTCCCCTCATTGGGTCGTCACAGGCATCTGAACATATTAATAAACGTACCGGTTTGGAGTTAGGTTGTGGCTTCATTTCTGCATGAGAAGAAATAACCTCTGGGGCCAGAGAGATGGGTCCATAGTTAAGAGCATGTACTTCTCTTTCAGAGAATCCTGGTTTGGTTCCCAGCACCTGTGATGGGCTGCTTATAATCTCCTGTAACTGCAGCTGCAGGGACTCAGTCAGCCCTCTCTCTTGCAGGCACCTACACTCACATGTGTGCGTACCTGCCTCTACCACAAATATACTAATTAGTTTTCTCCAATGGACCTCACTAGGTATTCAAACTACACTTAAGAGCAGGTCCTATGCTCAGCAGTTGATGACCAACACAAAACAAACTCAAACTCGATGGTACTTTTGGAGTTTGGTTTTGTTTTTTGTTTTGTTTTTGTCTCACAATGCTTTGTCTGGGCTTTTTTGTTTTGTTTGCCTTATAGATGTTTTGTTTATATATTATGGCTTCCAATTCTGTTTTTATATGTTTTCTGTGTGTTATAACATGTGTGTGTCAGCATCTGTATGTTTCATGTGCTTTCTCTTTGGCTTTTTTTTTCCTGTTTGTTTGGTCCTGTTCTGGTTTGTTTGCTTTTATTTTATCTTATTATTATTATTTTGGATATCTGTATTCTAACAAGAATAAAAAATGATGTGGATTTGGGTGGGTGGGGAAGTGGGGGAAAGTCTGGGAGGAGTTGGGGGTGAGGAAACTATAATCAAAATATAGTATAAAAATTTTCAATAAAAATCTTTCTAAAAAAGATTTCTTAAAAAGATAAAACCTTCATGACTTATGCACTCTCTGATTCAAGGTAAATATTATTGTCAGTTGGGGGAGTGTCAGAATGTGAGCAAAATATCTCATAACATTTCCCCCTTTTTGTCTAATAAAAGGGAAGGTTTTAACTCTAACACAGTAAAACTATATATAATAAGAACAATTATCAGGTAAGAATTATATTCACAATGTCCAGTCCATTCGTATTTGGTAAATTCAGGGAAAATGCTCCATTGTCTATTCTATCTTGGTTAGTCCAATGTTTTGTACCTAATTCAAATTTCTATTCTAACTTGTATTGCCAACCCAAAACTATCTTTTTAGACCTCAAAGCATTTTCTTAGATAAACAATTTAAGCTTTTATGTCTCTCAACCTTATTTATGTTACAACTCTTTTGTGAGTTTCTTTTCTGAATTTGCTAACAAGGAAAACCGTAACTATAACTATCTACTCTTCAGCCCCACCAGATATCTGAGAAGGCTATAATATTATCTGAGTAAACAAGAAGTGCAGAGCAAACAACTTCCAGAACTATAGAATCAGAGAGTGGATAAGTCATGAAGGTTTTAGAAGACCCAGGTCATGTAGAGAGACACAGAAAGAATTAAGGAGGAGCTTGGAGAGATGCTGGGCCTTTTGGATCAAGAAAGGAGAGAGAGAAGAGGTCACTGGTCACTTCTCTGTTGCTTCTCTGATCAATCAGGTTTTTACCCTGATATCTTACTCTGGGGTGTTTTTGTTTGTTTGCTTGCTTGTTTTTTGTTTTTGTTTTTTTGATTAAAGAATGATTAGATAAATGCTTCAAATTGGGGAGATAGCTCAGTCAGTAATGTGCTTATCATGCAAGGCAGGATCTGGGTTCAACCCCCCCATCTATGTAAAATACTAGGCCTGGTACCATGAACCCACAATCCCAATGTGGAGAGGTGGAGACAGGGGCTTGCTGGCTAGACACTCTAGTATAATCCATGATTTCCAGTTCCCAGTGAGTGACCTTTTCTTTCTTTTTCTTTTCTTTCTGTCTCTTTCTTTCTTACTTACATTTTCACCTTCATTGAAAATAGATTTTTCTCATATTATATATATATATATAACATATATATAAATCCTAATTATGGTTTCCCCTCCTTCTACTTCTTCAAGCTCATCCCTATATCCCCTCCCATCTAGATCCACCCCCTTTCTGTCTCTCACTAGAAAGTGAACAGGCTTCTGTAGTAGGCTATTAATATACTATAATATGATAAAATAAAAACTAACACATCTGAATTGGTTAGAACAAACAAATAAAAGGGGAAAAAAGCCTAAGAGAAAGCATAGGAAACAAAGATACACTCATTTACATAGGCAGGAGTTCCACAAAAACACTAAACTGGAAACCATAATATTAGGCAAAGGATACACTTACCACTTCCTTTTTCATGAGGCTCCCTGAACCCCAAGGGGTGGGATTTGAAGAAGACATCTTACTTAGGGCTGAGTGTTCCAAGGTCTCCTAGCCTCTCGTGATGTCCGGCTTTGGTTCTCTGCATTTGTTCCCATATGCTGCAGAGACCTTTTCTTAAAAAATACACTGAAAAAATGATTAAGGAAGATACACCATGTTGACCTCTGGTATCACATGCATGTACACAATATCCTCTCCACACATGCAATAATGTACATAAACAAAACAAACAAAAGATAAGTGACAGTGAAGACAAATTTTTCACTTAATAATTTTTACTGGTCATGTCTCTATAGAAACACCACATTCCACTTCAATCTGTCTTTTTTTTACTTACTTATTTATTTTTGAAGACAGAAGAAGAAGAATAGAGATGATTTGAGTAAGCCAAGAGAGCTGGTAGCTCAAACCTGCAGTGCTAGGGATCTGGGGTATGAAGAGCTTACGTTCAAGGACTGCCTGAGCTCTTGCATTTAATGATAGCTTGGGCAACTTAGACCATGTCTCAAGATAAAAAGTAAAACCTGGGATGGGGAAAGAGATCAGTGGTAGAGCTAGTCTAGCATATGCAAGCGTTCACGCCAAGATTACTCCAGAAATGACAGACAGACAGACAGATGCTCTGGGGATGTAGAAGCATAACTTAGAAGCAGAATGTGGGCTTAGCACGCCCTTTGCAGAGAATGTGTTCTTCATGGCGAGCTTTGGTGCTCGACTCATCACACCTAGGAAGAGGGAACCTCAGTTGAGGAACTGTTTCCACCTCATGGGCCCATGGCTATGTCTGCGGGGGCATGTTTTGAACTGTTGATTGATGTAGGAGGGTCCAGCTTCCTCTAAGCAGAGCCACCCCTGGACAGGTAAGCCTGGGCTCTTCTGAGGAAGCTGGGGAGCAAGACAGCAAGCAGCATTCCTCCACGGTTCCCGCTTCAGGTTCCTGCCTGGAGTTCCTGCTTTAGCTTCCTTCCATGATGGACAGTAACCTATAAAATAATAATAAACCACCTTTTCCTTTCAAGTTGGCTCTGGTTAGTGTTTTATTCCAGCAAGGGAGAGCAAACTGAAACACTGTCAGACAGAGCTGAGGGTTTGGGCCGAGGATACGGTCCAGTGCTAGAGGACTTGCCTAGTACATGTGAGGCTTTAGGGTTTATTCCTAAGATGGCAAAAACAAAGACAAGCTCCATCCTGTCCCCCAGAAGAAGAGGGCATGGCAGGCAAGCTGGCACTCTCTGTCTACCAGAGAGCATAGCTGGGTTTCTGTTACTACCTGGGCCAGTTGTATAAAGACTCTAGTGCAAAATGAAAGCATTGTGCTCTCCATTCAATAAGGAGATAAGTAGTAACAAGATTTTCTGTTTCCTTCCCTTTCTTCCTTCTCCTCCTCTTCTTCCTCCCCCTCCCCCTCCTTCTCCTCTTTGTCTTCTTCCTCCTTCTCCTCTTCCCACCCCTTGTAGTGCAAGAGATTAAACCTAGGGCCTTGCAACATGCTACTTTTCCACTGAGATACACCCATAGCCCCCATTAACTGTGCCGTTGATCTAGATGCAAAGCAATGACAAATGGCACTTAAGGTACATTCAACTTGTCTGTGGAATAACCACAATGATATACTGTTTTTATTGCTTAATCATGTTGGACTGCACACGAGTCATTTCTACTCTAATTTCCCTTGTTGCTGCCTAAGTTCAGAAGGAGTAGAAGAGAGAGCTGCAGTGACTTTTTGCAGATTTAGTTTATGTTTAGCTGTGTGTAAATGTGCATGTGTGCACACACATATACAGGCTTCTGTGAGTTGCATGATGTGGGTACGGGGCACTGAACTCTGTAAGAGCTGCATGAGCATTTTAACTGCCAAGATATCTCTCCAGGCTTCACACTTTGCCTTCCTCCAAGGCAGCATTTTCAGCCTTTGGGTTGCCTAGTACAGGGACAAGCATAAGTAAGGATGGTGTAGGATTCTTTAGTCACTAATGCTTCTGGGAAGAATTTGACACCTTTTTGCATCTGAGGAAAGTTTTGGTCAGAAGGAACAAGATGGCTTCTAGGGTCTTCAGAGCCTTGCTCGCTCTCTTGTACACAGAACTCATTTCCTTTGCACCCACATTGGTTCTTGCTGAACACTGCACATGCGTGTGCCTTGAGTTTTGTGACAGAGAGTTATCACATCCACAGAAGATGGGTCCCTGCCTGGGATGGTTTAACTTAACCATCTTCCAAGTTTACGACTGTGTAGTAGAGCAATATGAATTCAGTAGGAACTGAACCTCATCCAGTGGTACACTAATCCCAGCACTTGGGCGGCAGAGGCAGGCAAATCTCCATTAAGTTCAAGGCTAGTGTGGTCAATAGAGCTAGTTCCATTCAGGTAGGGCTACACAGAGAAACTTTGTCTTGTAAACAACAACAACTCCCCCCTCTAAGAAAGAACTGTTTCTCAAATTTTGAATTTGGATCTTTCCTGGGGCTCGTGGTATTGGTTGGATCCTGACTCAGTGCTGAATGAAGCATTGGTGAAGAGTCACAACTTGCAGTTGGTCCTAGTCATGAGGGTAAGCCACTGTCACTTTAGTATGTTAAACTATGATGTGTAGAGGTCTATATGCATTGAACATATTTTCAGTTTAGGACACTTTCAATTTATAATGAATTTATCTGGATGCAACTTCACTTTAAGTTGAGTACAGCCCTGTCGTAACTTGAGAAGGGTCTATACAGGACTCATTCAGCAAGGAATTACGGGAAACACAAATGACTCATACTATCCTTACTCCAGTAATAGTTCACTACCCCATAAGACTTCATTTAAAAATGCAACTCCAAAGATTAAAGTATTAAGACTTTTAAGACAGATATGAAGCGTTGCTCAGCCCTTATAAAGACAGGGTCCCATATATCTACACCAGGCATGTGCCTATGGATCCCACTTAAGTACCATGGAGGGCAATGAGAATTTAAATCATGTTCTGAATGGATAAAAACCTCTCATGTTCCGCCTGAGTACACTCAAGTCACTTCCTGCTATCCCTTTTGCAGTTCCAGGTCTCCTTCACCTCTTGGTTCCTGTGGTCTTCTATTTTCTCCCGTTCTGTTTTGTCCCTTCACTATGAGTGATTCTCAAAGTGGTCTCTTTACTTTGAATTTGGTTTCATTTGCTCTTGTGGTTTTTCCACTGCTCCTCCCCCCCACACACACACAAAAAGAGGTCACTGGGACCCTCACACCCACTACTTCATAATATGACCCTATTTAGAGATCAGGTCTTTACGGAACTAACAAGGCCTTAATAAAGTCCTTAAGGGGATCCTCGTCTAATGTGACAGGTATCTTTATAAAGGGGAGAAACTTGCACATTGACATACATGAACCCACAAAGGGATGGTGATATTGTATGAGTCAGGGTAGGCTGCTATAACACAATATCATACACCAAGTATTCTTTTTTTACAACTCTGGAAGCTGGCAAGGCTGTTAGCAAGGCCTTTGTTGGTTTGTTCTTTTGTGAGGGCTTCCTTCTTGATCTGCAATGAGCTGTCTTCTGACTCGTCCTCACTTGTGGAGGGAGAGGGACAGAGAGGGGAGAGAAAGAGAAGTGGGAGGCAGAATACAAGTGAAATCCCATCATGAAGCCTTACCTTCCTTTACACAAAATGTATATTCATGTTCATTTTTGTATGACTATACAAAATTTGTACACAAAATGACATATTTATCTAATGGAATATTATATAGCCAGACAAAGACACGTACTAATTATTGGTACATGTTAACTCCATGGAGGTGCCTTGACAATGGGCTACATTTTAAAAGCCAAACACAAAAAGGTCACAGATCTTATAGCTGCCTTTAAATAAAATATATAGACTCATGAAAAGGAGTAGATAAGTGGCTGGCAGCTGCTGAAAAGAAAGGGAATGTGGGGTGGCCATTCGTGAGTCTGGAGTTTCTTGGGATGTCCCAGAATTGGAGGGTGGTGATGGATGTCCACTCTCACAACCACACTGGAAGCTGTTACATTGTGTAATGTAATAGTGTAAACTGACTTAGGGGAAGGATGGACAGGGTAGGGGTGGGGAGGGAGATGAGAGTCGTCAGTATACAAAGCATACATATGAGAATTTTTTAAAAAAATAATAAAATTTACCAGGTGGTGGTGGCACACTCCTTTAATTCTAATACTCAGAGGCAGAAGCAGGCAGATCTCTGTGAGTTCAAGGTTAGCCTGGCCTACAGAGTGTGTTTTAGGACAGCCAGAACTACTCCAAGAAATCCTGTCTCATAAACCAAATAAAAGGATGAATGAATGAATGACTTTAAAAATTTAAAAAGAGTGAACATCTAGATACCCTCCAAAAAAATTTAGGTCCCTTGCATAAATGTTAGCCCTGACAGAAACAGAATAAGGTGTTCTTTCCTCATTTTTAGGAAGCATGCTGGGAACATAAGGTTTGTTCCTGAGGATAGGAACCTACTGAGCTACGGTCCCTGCTCCGAAGTCCTTATTTAATGTGACTACTTCATCTGAGCAATGCCCCTGCTTCCAGATCAATAGTCTCTCCCAGGTTCCTGAACCCTTGATGCTATTTTCACTTCCACACTAAATTTCGCCAAGTTAAAAACAAAGCAAAACATCCCTGCGTACCTTCAATTTCAGAAATACAAAACTCCCACAAGTATTTCTGATTCCCCATTGTTAGAGGCATAAGCCTGGGAAAATCAACTTTACCACGTTGGTGGAAATTACCTTCAACCTGCCACAGGCTTCCACTCACCAGAGGAACAGTATTTGGTTATTGTTCATTTATTTATTCCAGGGAGCCATGTCTTGACTCAAACCATGTGTATCAATCCAGCAGCCAATGTAATGTTTTGGGGCCAATTCCTTTTCAGACCATAGCGGTGGGATGTTACAGCAGACTATACTTAAATACAAGCACTTCAAACTGATACTTACTGTGTGCTGCCCCACCCCAAATTATAAGTTGCTATGAAATTTAAAATGAAAATCACCAACTAGGGTGAGAGTATAAGTGGAATATGAGTTTCTGGCGTATGGTACTTAGTCGGATACAAGGCTTTGAAATTAGGCAGCGAATTCTCAAATGCTCCAAGGTAATTAACTAGGAAAGGAAAGAAGAGAAAGAGATGAGAACTTTATTTTTGCTTCCTCTAAAATAAGAATTTGAATCTCTTGTTGGTAAAAGCAAAGTCACTTGTTGGTTTCAATGGCTTCACCTTCACGTTTTGAAATCAGCAAAAGTCAGGAAAACATCCAGGTTGAACCTCAGGCCAAACTCATTTATTGTGTATAAAATTAAGTTTCTGGAACCCTGAAGCTGGTTGCAATTCCAGGAAGGTTTCTCAGGAGAAGTCAGAGAAATAGATTAATGGGAGCGGCTTCAGTAACTCACCAAAGGGCCCACACAGGCCCAGGCAGCCCTGGCCTGCCCCAAGCAGGGCCATCTTGTGGGACAGAGTGATAATTGCCCGAATGTGAAGCCCTCTCCCAGTTTCCTCTCAGTGGCCTATTATTGATTTGTTGTCTGTATCTTGGTCTAGACCCCACGGCTATTTACTTTCTCACCAGGGCAACCACTTCTCTGTGTCCAAAGTATACAGAAATAGAACTCTTTTAGCGTGTCCCCAGAAAATGTTTGTCTTTTTTTTTTAACTTCAAAAAGATGCTGAAGCCGGGGTACAGTTGTTACACAGATCCCCACCTTCTCTGACAGTCTGGTAGGTAGTTATCAGCCCCCCAGCTTCAGTCTTTTATTACCAATGCTGTCATCCCAGGAATGGTTAAACAGACCAAACAGAACAACCACCCCCTACCCCTAGGGGAGGAGGGGGAAACAGAGCCAAAAATGCTCACGGAATAGAAAATAATTGGGGTTTATGATTGAGAGTTGGTGGTAATGGAACTTGGCTGTTACAATACACATAAAAATTTAAAGGTCAGAACTCTGACCCATCCTGTTTCATAAAGCACACATTCTAAATAAAGTACACAGAGTGTTATATATAAGTATGCCTTAAACTGAATAGAAAATATATTCAACAAAACAAATATTTGAGTTTGAACAACGCATTGCTTTGCAACGGCTAATGATTCACCAGTGAAGAGATGAACTGACCCCAGTTTGGTGTTGTGTTGTTTATGTAAGTTAACTATAGAATCATCACAGATTGAAAGTACCAGAAAGGGAATACAGAGCATCACAAAGGGATAAACGTTGCACCCAGACTTACAGGACCATGGAATGTTTCCTATGAAAAGCAACATACAAAGAGAACTTAAATGTGCCATATAGTCTACATATGTGTGCTGAACACCTAAAATGTATCGGCAGACATTGGTATAGTCTCTGGGGTAGAGCGACAAGTAAAATGAAGTCCTGCCTTCACCAGCCTGGCAGGCCCTGATGGACGAGAGACAGTAAATGGAGCAGTGTAAGTGGAAGCAGAGTAAATGAATGGCTGCGTGGATCAAAGTTTCTGCTTGAAGCAACAGCAGTCTAGGGACATAAGAACAAGAGCAAAGACTCAGATGTGCATGGCTCTGAGTGGGCTCAAAAATAATAACAGGAGCAGTTGGCCTGGAGCAGCTGGAGCCCCAGAAAGATGGGTAGAAAGTGCTGTTGGGAGCATCACATTCTTTCTCCCCATCCATTCGAAGGTGATGCTCAGATGTGGTGGTTTTAGATGGCATTTTAAGCAGAGTAGCAATTTTACTATGATGATGATGATGATGATGATGATAGCGACAGGGTCTTACTCTGTTTCAGGGTGACCTGGAACTCACTGTGTAGCCTTGGCTCGCCTCAAACTCACAGCAAGCCTTCTGTTTCAGTCTGCCAAGTGCTGGGATGACAGACAGGAAACTCCTGTCTGCTCTGGAAAAGCAGCTTTATTGTTTGTTTGGTTTATTGGTTTTTGTTTTGTTTTTCAAGACAGGGTTTCTCTGTGTAGCCCTGGACATCCTGGAACTCACTCTGTAGACCAGGTTGGCCGTTCCAGGTTGGCCTCAAACTCAGAGGTCCGCCTGCCTCTGCCTCCCTAGTGCTGGGATTAAAGGTATGCACCACTGCCTGGCTGAGAAGCAGTTTTAAAGGGTCCTTCTTGTCGTTCTAAGGAGAAAATGACCTCTAAGGGAACAACTGAGGAAGCGGGAAGATGAAGTAAGATGATGTCGCATTTAACCAAACAAAAGCAAGGGTGAGGACGAGAGACACGGCTGTCGGTAGGACCTGAGTTCAGATCCCCAGTGCTCATGTAAAAGGCCAAGCATTGGGGCTACGTTCCTATAATCCCAGCACTTGGAGGTGGAGATGAAAGGGTCCCCAGGGCCAGCCTAGCTTAACTGATGCGCTCTGTGTTCAGTGAAAGACTCTGTCTCAAAGCACAAAGCGGAGAGCAACCAAGGAAGATTCTCATACCTGTTGGAGCCTTCACACACAAACTCCCACCACAAGTGCAGATGCATATAAAAAGCTCTAAAATAAATTCTTTTAAAAGAGGACAAGGGTGACACAGGGCTGGTGTAGCAGAAGCAGTAACAGTAAGATACAGCCAGATACTGGATGGATGCTCTTGAAAGCAGGGCAAACTATTTGGATTGGGCATGAATAATGAAACATGGCATCATGAGACCAAGGGTCTGGGTCTGATGGGTGGGGAGAATGGTGTCGTTGGTTGAGCTCAGAATGACCCCAGGGAGGACCCGTCAGCTGAATGGGATCAGCTATGAAGATTGATAGCCTTGAGACACCGGTTGTTGGTGACACTGAGTTAGAAGCAGAAGCTCAGATATCTGGACTAGGCAATCATCAGTAAATAGGTGGTATTTAAGTCATGAAATGAATGAGCTCATCCATAAGTGAGTCACCCCCTATCTGAAAGTCAACTAAAACCCAGAGTGCCACAAAGATATGAGATCATTTATGAGGGGAGAGGAAAAAAATGATAGAGCATGGAAACTCAAAAAGTATTTATACCCCGGATCCAGTTTTTAACTAGACATCCCAAAATGGTTCAATAAGGAGAGTCAACACGTATATGCAGACAGTAAAGACAGTGTTCTCCAAAGATGGAGTGCAGCTAATTTAGGGAGGAAACCGTGACAGTCATTGACCACAGCTTGCTTGTTACATGTCTCCCTCTACTCTACAGATTCTAAGGAGACCAAGGATGTAAATTAAACTGCATGCCATCCCATGACACCCAGGAGCTTGGGCCGCCTATGAGTTTATTCCTCTGTGTTTCCATTCATTTTATTGTTCTAAATAAGCACTTGTACCTTTGGTAAGACATTTCAAGAAACATTAACACACAGCAAAGAACTTGAAAATAATAAGAGCAATAAAAAAATCTTGTTATCTGTACAATGATAAGGAAGGCAAGAGACTAGTTATAAACAATGTATCAGTTGGATGTCTAGTTATTACTATGTACCTGTGGCCCTGGTGCCACACTCTTCTAGGTAGCTGGCTGAAGTTCTAAAAGACCCTTAGGACAGGAATGCTCTATATCACTTGAGGATGGAACATTTATTTGTGACTCTAGAATCATGCAGAAAAGAAGTCTTGCTGGCTGGCTTCACTGAGTTTCCAGACAGCGTTCTTTAGAGGTAACCTACTGTAGGCTGGAGTCTTGGTCAGACTGAACTTTCCCTGGATCCCACTTGTTCAAGCGCTCCACTCTTGACCCAGAACCTCCATCCACATGCAGTTAAAATTAGACTAACAGCAACACTTGGTCCAGTTTCATCACTTGCAAATAAAGCTACCCATGAACCATTGATTGCTTTTGTTCCTTTCCTGGGGACAAAAATGTTTTTATACCCTTTAAGGGGAGGGCCTCCTCTTTTGAGCCTGCTCTGACTCTGAGCATTGCTGTCAGCAGCTAAAGGCACTGACAGGACCGGTACTCCCATAGTTGGCCACACAAATACAAGGACTGGGTGGCCTCTGCTTGAAATGATTTATGCTGGTTGGCGAGGACTCTGTGCAGAAATCTCTCCCAGACATCCAAAGTCCTGCTGCCTATATCCAGCAGTGAGCCTTTTCTTCACTTTCGCGCTGTGTGGAAAACATTCTTCAAAGGGGCTTCATGTTAAGTCAATGTGTTGGTCAGGAAGGTGGGAAGGAGGCGCTGTGTAAAGAGTAAAAGAAGGGAGTTGACAGAGAGGTGGTGACATAACACTGTGGGGGCTGCAGCTTTATTATGGACTGCATTGCCATCCTGGTGCAAACAGAATAGGTAACAATTAAGAGAGAATGATTCCAGCATGGCTCAAACCCACAAGATCATGTCTAATGTGGTCTTATTATTTGTTTATATGAAAGCTTAATAAATGAGTGCAGATTCAAACTGATCTGTAATTGGCTTGCTAATTCAGTACAAATTATAGGTTGAAGACCGTGCTTTTCAGCTGTGGGAAATTTTGACCTTCTCTCCACGAGGCTATTAGAAATATCTGGGGATGCTTTGGGTTGTCCTAACAGGGCATTTCAGGGGAGGTTCTTCTTGCATTGAGTGGGTAGAGGCCAGGAGTGGTATTGAACATCTTACCACATATAGGACAACTTCTTCCCCCAAAGAATTATGCAGCCTCAAGTACCAGCTGTGCCACAGTGGATAAACCCTGTCCCAGGGCTACAGACAAGTTGTTAGGTTTAGACCTGTGACTCGAGCGCAATAATGTCTAGGCATGCTTCACCCAGGAACACCAGTGATGTATTTAAAGCGTGGGCATGAAGTGTGTTCCATCCTAATGATGCTTGCCTTCAGAAGTCCGCCGTTATGGTTTAACCCCATAGTTGTGTATTTGGAGGACGGGAGTTTGGTCCCACTGCCTCAGTAGCCAGTAGACAAGGAGTTTCAGCCAATTCACATGGAGCCCACTATAGTGACACCTCTCACCAGTGAGTTCTTCTGAAGAAGGTCCTTTAAAAATCAATGGTTCAGACGATGTATCTTGATGAGTGGCAAAAATGTCTTACTTCTGAGCTTCTAAGTGTTCCAGCTAATCGAATGTCACACGATGGCCATGGAGAGCCATGTTTTCTGCCAGCATTTTCTGTATATCATTTCCCTCTGAGGGATGATGACGCCTTCTATATGACCACTCCACAAGGCACAATCTTTAGCAATTGTCTGTCTTCCTTCTCCAGAAATTTCCATCCTAAAAGCCACATTAGGTGTTTGAGAGCTGGTCAGAAAGAGCCCCTCAATAGCTGCTTCTGTTTGCTGCCTAATGTGCTTTAATGCCTTGTGGAGGAAGGGCTTTGCTGATGTGAAGAGCTGCAAAGAGGTCACTTGTAAAGATAGACTGTCTGAAATTTTCCCTCTGTCCTAAAGATTCTCGCCCCATCTCCACCCTGTTAGAGTCTCATGGACTCCAGGCTGCCCTTGAGTTCTCTATGTAGCCAAGCAGAACCTCTGTTCAATCCTCTCCACTGGCTTCTGCTGGTCAACAAACTCTTCCCCTTAGCCTGACATCTAGGTATGTGTTTTGTATTCTCTCATATGTATTACTGGAATCTATGCTAATGTTGGATTTTTTTTTCCTTTCATACCAGAAAAGCCTTTCTCCAGCATTCCAGAGACTTCCATGGTAGTATATAAGATCTTGGGTTGAATTCTGGGCTTTGCGATGGTGTCTGCCCTGGAATGCACCTTCTCGGCTCAGGGCAGCGTGCCTGACTGCAGAGCAGGGCTCTCTGGATGAGAGCCCTACCACATGTCCACGGGATAAAAGAGCAATGTTGCAGAGTGGTGCAGAGGATCTATCCAGACCTCCAGGCCGAGGTGGAGAAGCAGAGGGCGGGAGGGAATGGCGCGCATCTTCCTCCTCTTGGCAGAGGCCGGGAATGTCTGACAACTCCATCACTGCTCCCCACTTCATAAGCTCCTCTCCACAGGGCACTTAGAACAGGGAGAGAGCAGGCCGTCTTTGGGTTAGCCTTCATTCCCCGAACCAAGCTGTGATGAGCCACTGGTTTCGACCCTATAAATTATTCAAAATTCCACCTTCACATTGAGATTAGAAAATCAATCTCCCTGATTAAAAAGTGACCAGCTTCACATTGCCAAATGTTTCTTTAATCTTTTAATTATGTCTAGTTACAGACAGCAGGAGTCGCAGAGAGGCAGGGAGCTGTGCTCTGCACTAACTGAACTCAGAAGATCTAGGAGTTCATCAGCCTTTCTGTTTAGCTGTCTGGCCTCATTACCGTAGGTGGAACCGCGTTCAGAAACACTGCCAGAAAGTGGTGCCCTTCTCTTTACTTCTAATTCAGGATCACACACACACACAAAGATTGTTGTTTCTAGATTCTAACTAAAAAATGAGATCTTAGAAATCCTAGTGACCTAGATCCAGTGCTTAGACAGATTGTTTATAGTCCTGCACTGGGTGGGCAGAGACATCAGGATATCTGGAGCCTGCTGGCCAGCTAGCTTGACCAAATCAGGAAGCTTCAGACTTGGTCTCAAAAATAAGGTGATTGATGAACATTGCCAGTTTCAAGCTCTGCCCTCTAGACACACACACACACACACACACACACACACACTGCATACACACTTACATAGAGATGTCATAGCATTACAAGTGTAAAAGCCAGCAAGAAGAGGAAATTGATGGTATGCCAATGCTGGTGTATAGGCCTAAAAACCCAATCCAAACCTACCAGCATAAACAGAACGGAGATAACCTGGGAACATGTATAGTGTACATGAACTCCCTGAGCCAAGGTTTGTGGAAGAATTACGGTCACTTCTACCACCCAGTGTTTCCTGAAAGGCGGCTCCTCTCTGCTGAGCCAGATGAAAGGCAGTCTCTAGAAGGCTTTCCAAGGTAAGCAACAGATTACTGAGTGCAAAACAAGAAGAGAAAGCTCCAGGCCAGCCTTTCGGTAGTCCTGGAGACATCATTTATTATGCACATTGTTTGAAAATGCAGAGAAACCTATGATAACAGTGCTCAAAAAAACCAAAAGCAATTCAACAGCCAAATGCAGATACGCAGCCAGCTGCTCCTATCTGGACATCCTGGGGACTGTCAGCAGAAACTCTCACTGACTAAACGGCGTTCTCACACACTGTCGGCCACTGTTTGAAACACCCGTGCCATGATAGGAATCCGCATTGTCCATTCCACAGCCCCTCTTCCAAATGTCTTCTGGAGAAACGACTGGACATTTAAGGGCCATTCTAAACAAACAGAAAGCAGATTCCGACTAGGAGTGGCAACCTGCAATTCCATCACACTGAAGGTTTGCACAGGGGGATGTCTGGGTCTATGAACTACTGGAAAACTCAGAGCATCAGGGTAAAGGATTGCGGGCAGTGGGAGGGCGTGACTGGGAAGGTTCGGCAGTATCTATGGCCTCTGCAGTGAACCCTGCCTCACCCTGCAAGGCGCCCTCTGTATTTATCAGTCAGGGCACTGACAGCACCTGCTGGAGATGATGCATTCCGTGGCCTGACCCACCACAAGCCCACGATAACAGGTGGGTATGCCTCTTGCTCTGAAAAGACAGATTCCTTGTCTCTGCTGGAGTTTCCGCAGCCATGCCGAAATCTCCAGCAAATACTGAAAACGTGGACTCCTTGGAAGTACTCAAAGAAGGTAATTCAATTCACATTCCACAAATGTATGAAGTTTTTCTAATCTCAACACTAGGTGTCTGGAAAAAAAATCCAACCTTTAACTAATTTGCCACCTCAGGAGGGCTGAGATAGTTGAACACGCTCATGATTTTCCACATAAAATCAGCATTAAAATGTTATATACTTGTGTATTTCAAATGTCACTTGAAATCCCTTTCATCTGAAGCCCAGTAATTGCCTTTGGAGAACACACACACATAGACACAGACATATATACATATACACACATATATACTCACATGGTGCTGCCCACATTCACAGTTGGGTCTTCTCTCGAGGGAATACACAGCAACATGTTACCGGATCAACTTTGAAGGGCAAAAACTGGGGAGTCTCTTAGAAGGACGATGTGTAGTCAATGCCACCCACCGTCTTCGACAAAGTCCTTTGGGAGGGGTAGGACTGTTAAGATTGTCACAGCTCTGCTGAACCCTTTCTAACCTTTCTGGCAGTCAGAGTCTTGGCTTCTATTGTTTCCCACATGAAGACCTGAAGACCACCCAGTAAAAATGACATGTATTTCCACTGACACCCCTACTGCTTTAGGTACACGTTTCTATACTAAGATAAATTAGGTTGCATAATTGTTATCTGTTTCTTTAACAGGCATCTCTGCTAGACTACAAAGCTCCCCACATTCTCGTCTACTCCCCAGCACACACAGTAGAAAAATGAGCTGCTTTTTTATTGCTTACAGAAAAGACCATGACAAAAGCAACTTATAGAAGGAAGGGTTTATTTAGAGCTGGTGGTTCCAAAGGATATGAGTCCGTGACCCTCACAGTAGGAAGCGGGGTAGCAGGCAGGCAAGTAACCTGCGGGAGCAACAGCTGACAATCCTCAGACAGGAAGCAGATAGCTCATTTGAAATGCCTAAAGTCTTCTGAAGCCTTAACACCCCCTCAGTGACACAACTTTTCTCCAACAAGGCTATACCTTCTATTTTTACACGCTAAGACCTTGATTTGTAAAGGAAACCCAGTCTTTCCAAGTACCAACACTGAAATAAATGATATGAAGACATGGCATGTAGCTTTCCACATCTACTGCATTTATCCATATGTCAAGTTACAGCGTCTGTCAGTCAAGGTGCAGCATCTGTCAGGGTACAGCATCTGTCAGTCAAGGTACAGCATCTGTCAAGGTACAGCATCTGTCAGTCAAGGTACAGCATCTGTCAAGGTACAGCATCTATTAGAAACAGCCTGGAACTCAGAAACAGTCATTCACAAAATTATAGAATTTATAGTCCCTTAAATGTGGGATACTGAATACACACACACACACACACACACACACACACACACACACACGCACACACTTTCCCCCATACAAACTTTTCTCCATTCCATTCTGGAAGTGCACTAAAGTGTCAGTAAAGGAAAATAAAATAAAAGTCCATAGGAATGAACAGAGCAGCACGGGGAAGAACATCAGTGGTCAACAAGGTCAACAAATATCTACAGGGTGGAAAGCTATTGAAAGAGCGGCTTAAAGACGACAGAAAATGGTGTGAGCCACATCGGTTACCCAGTCATGAATAGGGCAATGGAAAGGCAAAGGGAGTTCAGCCATGGGTGTGTGGCATGGAGGAAGCCTCTGGTGAATATGTATTGCTGACATGTGCAGAGCCATGACACGGGCCTCAATACCTCAGCTCCACGGGAGTGTACAACTACAAGTATTTATGAATGGTTGATCAGTGTGTGCAAAAAAACTAGCAACCGCAGCTTCTTCCTCCCAGATGTGTAGAACTTGAGATTGCTCCCTTACAGAGACCTCTTACTAGAGACTTGCTGACTCCTCCTTTTGTGCTATAATAAAAGCTCTGAGCTTCCCTGGTGTGTTTCTTAGTTGGTATTGCTCCAGCAGAGCAAGCCCAACCTACCCGATTCCAGTTTTTCCATACATATGTCTGTGCGTCTGTCCTTTCTTCATTCCATTTCCAGGCAGGTTTCCAGAACTAAGCTGTGAAGGACTCGGCACATGGGATCTGAAGGAGGTGCCAATATGAAGTGTGGGGCAGAGTAAAAGTCAGTATAAAGCACAATTCATCCTTTGGGTTCCCTTGCCATCATTACTTTCCATCCCCAGACATAGGTGGTTTATTCTCTCAAACAGTGAAGCAAACAGACTCAACTCAGGAACAGACCTGCACCCAAGGCACAGACGAAAGGGAAACTGGAGCCATTATCAGGGCCATCAGAGTCTCGCAGCCCACTTCCTCCATCTCTACCATCCTCAAAACCCCATCTAGGTTTGCCAATGGGGTTTAAAAGAAAAGGCATGGGGAAGTCCAGGACGCCAAGTGAAGCCTGCTGGCTTGGTGTACCATCATCCTTTCATGAGCCTCATGTCAGTTGCCAACATGTCATTTCTTCAGATACATGGACACCAGATTGGGGGACAGCATCCAAGACGAAAGATGGAGAGAAAATAAGGAAATAGTGAACAAGGAAATAAGCAGAAGAAAAACAATGTATCGCCAATGTAGTGTAGTTAATTGCTACAGAGATTTAAAAATATTACATCTATAAAACAAGAAGAGGCACAATAAAATGGAATAATCATAAAACATTAAATATTTTCTAGAAATTAAAAATAAGCACATGGCAATAACAAATCAGCACAATCAGGCAGAGTGGCTCATGACTACAATCCCAGCACTGGGGAGGTTGAGGTAGGATTTAGGATTGCTAAAAACTTGAGGACAGTTTCAGCTACATAATATCAAGCCAGTCAGAGCTACACAGCACAATCCTGCCTTTAAAAAAAAAAAGCAAATAAAGAAAGAAAAACCAATGTAAAATTAAAGAAATAAAGAGGATGAACTTCCAGAAGGTAAAGCAAAAAGACAGAGTAGACATCAGGAGAGAAAAGACAAAAAAAATGTGCGATTAATCCTGAAGGGTCAATAGGCAATAAGAATTTGATCAAAGAAATTATCCTGTAGTGCAACTAATAAAAACCCAGAAACAGATATTGGGGTTCAAACTGAAAGATCAGAGAAGCAAAGCAGCCAACCACTAGAGAGCTCTTATCTCTCCCAAATCTCCAGACTGAAAAGAGAACAAGTTCCTGTCTCATCCTGCCTTATATTCCTCTCTAGTGCTGGGATTGAAGGCGTGCACCACCACCACCTGGCCTCTATGGCTAAATAGTGTGACTAGCTTTGTACTCTCATCTTCAGGCAAGCTTTATTTGTTAGATCATAGACAAAATATCACTGTATTTCCCCGTTTTTGTCTAATATAAAAAAGACGGTTAAAACAAAAATAAGAAAAACTATATACAATAAGTACAAAAACATATACAAATATATAGACAATAATTACATCAACAATGTTTAGTTCATTTGCATTTGACAAATTCAGAGAAAATACTCCATTATCTATCCTATCTTATTAAGTCCAAAGTCTTGTACCTAATTAACTTTCTATTGCAACTTGCATTTCCATCCAAAACTATCTTTTGATATCTCTCAACCTTACACAGTTTACACTTTTTAGGGAATTTCTTTTCTGAGTCTGATAAACAAGGAAAACTATGACTATCTAGTTCTCACCTCCCTCAGAGACCCGAGAAGGACATATCACTAACTGAGTCAGCAGGAAGTGCAAGCAGGCGACTTCCAAAAAAATGTGAGAAATGACAAAAACATCTGACTGCCTGGACAGTCACCTAAAGTTCTTCTGCAATGTTGGGGCATCCATCTTCATGATCTCAAGAGAGTTTGGGAGATAGGCGAGCCAGTAAGTACTTTTAAATTTCATTTATTTATTTACCTACCTACCAGACTATTTATTTATTTATAGCAGAAAGGCTTGAGGTTGATTCCTAAAACCCATATTTTAAAGATTAAAACACTGGGCATCATTGTGTGCACACCTTTAATATTAGTACTGGTGAGAGAGAGAGTGGACGATCTCTAGGGCTGGCTGGTCTGCAAATCCAGTCTACTAAGTGAGCTCCAGGCCAGACAGAGACTGGAAAAAAGGGAATGGTACCTGAGGAACAACACCCAATGTTGTCTTCTGATGCGTGTGCACACATGTACATGCAAAATACCACATAGGATCACAAACACACACACACACATGCCAAGACAGAATGGAGCTGTTCATGATGATTACACAATCATAAGCCCATCATTTAGAACAAGGCAGGAACATTGCTTCTTCAGTGCAAACACCGGTTATATAGTAAGACTCTGTTTTCAAAACCAAACCACACAAAAGCAAAACCAAAGGAAAATGAAATCCCAGGGAAGAAGAGAGAGAACAGATTACAAAAGAAATAGCAAAATAAAACTTCATAGTACTTTAGATTAGCACAACTGTTGAGTGCTAACACAATATGACAGAACCCATGTCACACCTATTGTTTTGAAATTCCAGAATACCAGAAACAACAGTTCACACGACCATGAGAAAGAACGACGGTGGGCCTGTCAAGAGGAGCACGGGAAGCTAAGAGATGATGGTTGAATACCTTTAAATTCAGAACAAGACTTATTTTTAATATTCAATTGTAGCCAAATGGCAAAATAATGCGAAGGGAGTCTAAAGATATTTTCAGGCAGCAAAGTTCCCAGTAAACTTTCCTGAGTACACTCTTCCTCAAGAAGGATGCGCTACCAAAATAAGTGCACAAATCAAAAACTAGAAAACAAAAGGGCCAAACAAGAGAGCCTCCAACACTGGAAGGAGACGAAGAGCTGTACAGGCACAAGACCAGGGGCAACAGTACTGGAGTTTTGCCCCTGCCCTGAAATCAACTCAGGATGGAAAAAGAAAAGGGTGTGAAGTTTTGGCAAGGAGATCTTGAGACATGAAAGGATTATCTGTTATACATTACTAAATGGAAAGGTTTTTGGTGGAAATACTAGACATTTTGGCACTTGAAGAGAGTAACATACAAAGTCAACCTGGTGAAAAAACAAGGTAATTATTAACTCCAAGAAAAACAAAAAGTTGAACAAGGAAGGACAAGTAATTATAGTTTAGTGTTAGCTTAGAAGAGAATGTTATTTACATAGTTATAATAATATACACCCTGAATATTTATTTAACCCAAATGGAGAGCACAAGAAAAGAGTGTTGCAGGATAGGATATTTAAATTGTCAATGACTACAGCAGGTACTAAATAGAGAAATTTTGCGACATATGTGTCCCGTGTATTACTCATAAATTCAGAAGTATCAGGAGAAATATGCCAAATTAGTTTAAAAGCACAACCGTCTGAGAAGCAGGAATCATGATGAAGGCAGAGGAAGAGGATTTCATTATTTGTTTGTTTTTGTGTGCACACGACAGGCATGTGCATGTCAGAGCATTGGCTGGTTAGCTCTCCTCGTTCTGCCTTGTCGAGGCAGGGGTTCTCTGCTGCTATGCTGTGTAATCTAGGCCACTGGCCTGCGAGCTTCATCCTCCCATCTCTCAGGGGGTATGCATGAGTACTGGAATTGTGGGTGCTCGTCTTCACCCTGGTACTCTACGTAAGCTCCAGGGACAGAGCTCAGGTCGCAAGCCTCCTGTGCCACGTGCTTCCACCTGCCCAGCCTTCTCCCTGGTCCCTCCTTCCACTTCTTAAAGCCTTTAACAGTGCTTGGTTCATAAAATGCATACATTAATTTGTGTAAATTTGTTAAAACATTAAACTGCAATGCTCAGTTAACTATGAAGGCCCATGATCAACAAATTCAACACATTTCTGTCCTCAAGGGTCATACAACTTAAACACACATACGGGTAAACCGTATAATTTTCTAATATAACAGAGCCTAAAAGAGCTCCAAACCAAGCCAAATGTATTCGCCATTCCAATGTGTAGACATACCTAAGTTACACAAACGGATACACCTAGGTTGTCCCAAGATGCTGGAGAGACTAACTATAAACCCTTTCCTGCTGTCTGAATGTATTTGCACCTGTAGCCCTCGCCGCCCAGAACCTGAGAACAAACTGACGCTGGGAGAATCTGATGTGTCCTTATCTGGGTCTCACTTAACCAGAGAAGACAGCGTGGACAGGATGGGTGGGGGGAAGCCAGGCCTTCTGATGCAGTTGGAAAGACAGGTGGGGCTTGTTCATTCTTGATTTACAGAGGGTGGTTGTGAAAAGTCCTCGCCGAGTAGGTCAAGCATAGAGTCAGGATGGCCCCTTGGAGGGTCCCAGACATTTGCAGTGCTTCAGAAAATAAATCACTGGGGAGCCACAGAGAATGCGACCTGCTAATTCATCCCTGATCTATTCTTTCTTCTCCATAGCACAAATCCCTGCAGAACTATAAAGACACTTTGCCTCAAGTGGCTTGACCATGACCAAGCGGTAGCGAGGTGCCTTACGACAATAATAATGTGTTAATGACTTTGACGAGGGAGAATTCATATTATTATCACCTCTTAATTACCTTGTGGCCAACAGGAAAGCAGCTGTATAATACACAAATCAAGGAATTGGGTGTAGAAGTGTACCTTGAACTGGGCCCTGTGATGATTAATTTTGTATTATTCTGCTTCTGTGAATTATGATTTATATGACTTGTGTGTGTGTGTGTGTGTGTGTGTGTGTGTGTGTGTGAGTTCATGTACTTGTGCAGGTCGCAGGAGGATGTGGTGTGTCCTGCTTTATCATTAGCTGCTATATTCCATTGAGACACGGTCTTGTGTACCAGCCAAGCAAGCCAGCTCTGGAAGTTTGACCTAATGCTAGTGGGGTAGAAGAGATGTGGTTTACTAGTAAGTGTCCCCACAGGTTCATGTATGAGATTATTTGGAACCCAGCTAGGAATGCTGTTTTGGGAACTTGGAGAATCTTTTGGGCATGGGGCCTAGTCCGTGGATGATAGGGCAGTAGCAATTGACCTTGAGTCATAGGCTGTTCCACTTCTGATTTAGCTCTTTGCTTCCTGATCAGCACCATGTACCATGCAACAACCCCTCCTCACTGATCTGAGACTGCCATGGACCAAGCCCTTTGCCACCCTTTCCTCACCATGATGTACTGCGTCCTTTCAAACCATGAATCCAAATAAACCTCGACTCCCTGATTCTATAGGGTTTTCGACCAAAGCAATGGAAAAATAAAGGCTAATAACTTACTATTTTAACTGCTCTGTTCTCGGGGGCCCTACAAGAAGCTCTAGGAGACAGCAGAAGGCTGGGCTGGATCTTGCTCAGGGTTGAGTTTGTTTTGCTACTGAGAAAGCTTTCCGAGTGTGCTCAACTGTCAATTGGATGCATTAGCGCACTGAGTCGCGAACATCAACAGCTGGTAAAGGGCTTACCTTGAAAGTGTGAGGATCTGAGCTCAGTCCCAAGAACCCACGGAAAATATCCAGGTATTGTGTCCCATGACTCTACCCCCAAAGCCGGGGAGCTGGATCCCTGAAGCTAACTGGTCAGGCAGCCTCCCTGAATCTGTGAGCTCCATGTTCAATAAGAGTTCCTACTCTGAGCCGCGTGATGGTGGCGCACACCTTTAACCCCAGCACTCGGGAGGTAGAGGCAGGCGGATCTTTGTGAGTTCGAGGCCAGCCTGGTCTACAAGAGGTAGTTCCAGGACAGGCTCCAGAGTTACAGAGAAACCCTGTCTCGAAAAACAAAACAACAACAAAAAAAAGTTCCTGCTTCAAAGAAACAAAGTTGACAGCTCATGAAGAATGATGCCCAGTGATACCCAGTGTTGTCCTTTGGTCTGGGCACACATAGATACACACAAACTGACAATGTAGTAAGTAGCCTAGAAGAATATGAATCTGCCTGTGCATCTAATAATATTTAACTAATAACTCACAGTAAATTGAAACTTACTGGGCTCATAATTAAAATACTTTCTCCCTAATCAGTAAACTACATAGGAAGGGGTAAAACATATTAATAATTCTAGGAGGTGGTAACAAAATGACATCTTCAGAGTACTTCTGTCACCAAGATGGCACCAGCTCTTTCTGTCACAACACAAGTCTTCACTCTGGAATGTGAAGGTGTGACAGGAGCTGGGGAGGTGGCGACGTCGGTGAAGCGCCTGTTCCATTAGTGTGAGGCATCTGGGTTTGGCTCCTAGCCCACGAGGAGAAGTCAGGTGAGGCAAGGGGCCCTGGAATCTTAGCGCTGGGAGGGGAGACAGGTGGGTCCCTGGAATTCCTTGGCAAGCCAGTCTAGCTGAATTGATGAGCTTCAGGTTCAGCAAGAGATAAATCAAAAGAAGACATCCAGCATGGACCTCTGGCTTCCACCTACACAAGTGTGTTTATACGCCACACACACACACGAGACAGACAGAGAGAGAGAGAGAGAGAGAGAGAGAGAGAGAGAGAGAGAGAGAGAGAGAGAGAAGAAAATAGACTAGTGGTACATAACTCTCTCTCAATCTCTTTGTATCTATACACAGCTCATCTTTGAAACTTTGCTCCCTGGCTCAGGTCTTCTTCGGCTGCCATGAAAGGAGGCCGGGTTACTCCTATTCCAGTGTCAATCACACAGAGGAAATAAAGGGAGTTGCTCCTCTATCTCTGTAATGACAGAGTGAGGGGAGGCCAGAAAAGCAAGGGGAGGATTCAGGTTCGATGCTTACCATATGCAAAGTTGCAACCCTGTTGTCTTCTGGACAGCTTGGTTTACATGGGTTTAGAGGCTGTGGCATTAACATTTTGTGGTGTTTAAGTATGAGGTGGGTAGAACAGACTTTTATGTGCTACAAGATCATAACCACCATGCAGAGCACTGAATTAGATAGGTGCTCCAGAATTGCACAGAACCTCCTTAGGAATGAACTGTTAAGACACAACTTGCACCTAATTTATAGACTTCCTATATAATTTCAAGTCACTCATAGCCATTTATCTGAATGACTTAAGCAGTCTTACTGACTGAGCCAATAGAAGTTCATCCCAAGTAATGATCTGTTTTGAGGTTGCCCCACTGCAAAGCCCAGACTACCAGAGCCAGTTGGGTGCTCTTAACAATTTGGTTCTCTTTTTGAACATAATCCTATTCCCCCTGTGTTGTTTATTGGATTGTCTTTCCTAAGAGAATGAGCCAGGTTTTGGAGACCCTTATATTCTCAGAGGCCCCCAGAGCTGTTGAACTAGCAGGGTCTCCAAAGTCTCTGCTGAATGACAGCAGTGTTAATGTGCCTATGACCTGAGCTCAAAAGACCCCAATCTAAAGGTACGAGAATCCCCAAACACCTATCTTGAGTTTAGCACTGGGGAAAGAGAAAACACAGAGGTTAGTAAACAAACACCAGTCACAGATGTTATCCTTCAGAGCCGGAGGCACAGAATGACAAACGCTACATGGTCTCACTCAAACCTGGATGCTCCAATCTTGATCTCATGGAGGAGGAGGCGAGAATGGTGGCTACCAGAGACTGGGAATGGTGTGGAGGGCTGCGCTGTGATTTGGACATGAATTACACCTCCAAAGCTTATGCACTGAAGGTTTGGCCTCAATGCAGCAGTGTTCAGAACTGAGGGTCTTAGAAAATGATTAAATAATGTGGGTTCTGACGTCACTAATGGGTTAACTGACAAGAAGTCATAGCTTAGTGGGCTATTGGGACAAGGTGGGATCTTCACAAGGTGGGCCTTAACTGGATGGGACAGGACACTGTGGGGAGGGTGTCTCTGAAGAGTTTGTTTAGTCTTCTTAGTACCCTGACCTCCGCCCCAACCTGACAGCCACAGTAAGCTAAACAGATTGTCCCCCCCACAGGCTATCGACTGTGTGCTTTCCTGCCATGGGTCTAAATGCGGTTGAGACAGCAGACCCTGGCCAGAAACCTCGGAGTCCATGAGCCAAAATAAACCATCATTATTTATCCCGTGCTTTGCCAGTATTTCAGGAAGCTGGCCAATACAGAGAGACTGGGATGGGGGTGATCAGTGGGCATGAGTGTACCATTTCGTCAGAAGAATAGCTTTCAATGTTTGATAGCAACAAATTATATGTGTATTTCAAAAGAACTAGTAGAGAAGGTTTGAGTATTTTCAACACAAAATAATTATGCATCTGAAGTGGCAAGTATGCTAGTTCTGATCATTACACATTATGCATAAACTGAAATATAATGTATATCTCATAAAACTGAAATATAATGTACCCTAAAAACATAGCTATTATAAGGAGTCTGCAGACCACTGGACATCTAAATGAGACATCTAAAGAAGGGAGATGACTCAAGAAAAAGAACAAATTGGCCAAATGGTATAGCCCACTTCCAACAGGATAAAATTCCCTAAATCTTTATAGATGTTTGTCTCTGTGTTCTCTTTAGAACATAGAAGGCAAATGACCTTTTTTTGTAGTCCTGACTCAATTAAAAATTAAAGTTGGCTATGGATTTGAAGCATGGCTCTCTCCTTCTCTATACCCAAACATTCTTGTTAAATGGAAATCCAAAATCTCTATCTCATGACATAAGAGCTACCTGTTTTGGAACAAAAGAAAAATCACAATTGAGGGACTATTCTGTTTCTACTAATTTCATAATCCCTTGGCATTATTTTGTCTCTTTAAAACTTTTTTTAAGGTCTAAATATCTCAAAATGTATCAGATATGATGGGGAAACTCTTTCAACCAATCACATCTAATTAAGGCGTGGCTACCTGCAGTGGGGGAGGAAAAACTGGGAGAATTAAGGTGTGCGCCCTCTCTGTGCAGTGCCTGCTGGTCATATAGGAAGTCAAACTTCCCACTCTTGTAGCGTGAGTTTTCCCCTTATAACCATTAAAGTATAGTTATTATTCTTGAGCTGGCCTAGTTATTCATCATAGCGAACAAATTCGTTTCACTTGGCGCCTGGTTCGTGGGGATTTTAGAGCCTCTCACAGCTCTGGCCAGCTGCGGCCACGCAGAGGGGCCACTAGGATCTCTGGCCAGCCAGGGGCGCTGCATTCATTTGGGCATAGACTGTCCCAGCTCCCCCCAGCTGCCCCTGCAGCTCCCCCCAGTCGACACTGGCAACGCCAATCACCCCCCCACCCTACTCGGTGTTCCCAAGCCCCCGCTCAGCTGTGCGCATCCAGCCCCCCCTCGCTGCCACCAAGGGCAAAGTCGTTCCCATGCACTTTCTCAGCGCACTTCTACGGCCACAGACCCTGCCACCGGAGTGGGAGACTATTGAACAGCCACAGACAGACCTTTATTGTTTTTGTTTTTGTTGTTGCTTTAAAATTCTCGCTTTCTCTTTAAGAAAGCATCTTTAGTGTAATTGTGGTCCATTTTTTAGGACAGCTGAGATTAACTGAGTCCAATCGTGAGGTGTGGCTTTGTTACTGAAAGCCCAGGTTTTGACCATCTCTCTAACAAAGGACAAATGTAGTCTGTAAGTCATAATTGTTTGTTTAATTTTTTTAAAATCATTTATACCGTATGGGTTTTTAATGTATATTTTTTGGTAACCTTAGGGTATTTGGAGCCTGACATTTTTTTTTATATTATTATTGGAAAGGCAGGTAGAAATTTGGGGAAACTATCCCGAGGAGTTTTACATATTGACGAAGTTAAATTTGTTTTTTTACCTTTTGTTTTTGGTCACCAAAGTCGATAATTTTTTTTAATCCTTTTAAATCTGTTTATCATTGTCTTTTGTAAAGTCTGGATCTCCTGCCCAGTATTTTGTTTTAATGTCCTCATTGAGGATTTTAAGGCATGAAGTCTGTCCGTAAGAGATAATGTCTTATCCTTGGATATAATCTTTATTGTATGCATATTACCTTTTTGTAGAGACATTTTATTAGTCAATCTGTCATACCCCTTTGACAGAGTCCAATTAATACATTTAACAGTGCAAATTCTCTCAAATAATGTTTGAGTTATATGTGTCAAATTAGTTGTTTTCTTGAGTGCTGAATTTTTCTCTAAATAAATTACCATTATGTGCCAAAAAAATAGCTATTATATATCAATTTAATATTTAAAAACTATTTTTTTAAATGGCTTGGCATTTAGTTGGTAAGACCCACACAGGGAACAATCAGAGGACAATACAGCTTGCTACACCAGTAGGCTCTAAATTACTTATTGTAAATGAAAGTATAAGTTCAGGAAACATCATTGTAGTGTAAGCTGGAGGAAGTAGGGAAGACATGGGATTTCCTTGGAATACAGGGAAGAGAAGTTTCTGCCAAGACATGGGAAGGGTCTCTTCAGGCATCGGCAAGACCCATTTAACCAGAGAGCCACAGACAGGGTCAGACTGACCTCCAGTTGGTCTTGGAAGCTCCAGCCAGACCTTCATACAAGACGTGGTGGCAAAGAGTGGCAGCTCAAGAGGTTTCTGGGCAGAATTTACTCATTAATATTCTCTTCCTGCTGATGGATGAGGTATCTTGTAGTAGCTGGCGTCACTAGAGCGGATGAGATCCTGAGAAGGTGACAGATGAGACTGGTGGTGGCGGCATCAGGCATCTTGGTCTGCATCCCAAATGGTGATTCACCCAGGCCAGAAAGCCCCACTGTTCCCCTGAGTCCTGACTTCACAGAAATTTAGAGAATGGGGAGGAATGGAATAAAGAACTTTCATCCACAGCCTTGAAGTGTGGTACTTTGTGAGAGACATCTGGTGCCAACTCCTCTCTGAGATATTCCATGCGTCCGTCATTTTTTAGGCTGGCCAAAATCCAATCACAGGAGCTGGGGAGATAGTGCTATTGGTAAAGAGTTTGCCATAAAAGCATGAGCGCCGGAGTTCAACCTTTAACACCCGTGTAAGAGCTAAGAGTGGCAACACAACTTGTAATCCCAGCACCATGGAGGCAGAGGTTATAGGATTGATTGGTCAGCCTAGCTGAGTTGTTTTGCTCCAGGTTCAGTGAAAGAGGCTCTGTCTCAAAAGTAAAGTAGAAGCCAAGTGTGGTGACACACGCCTTTATTCTGGGCACTCAGGAGGCTAAGACAGATAGAGCTCTGTGAGTTTGAGGCTAACCTGGTCTACATAGCTAATTCCAGGACAGCTGGAGGCTAGAGAGTGAGATCCAGTCTAGAAAACATAAAGTAGAAAATGATACAGGAAGATGCATAACATCAGCCTCTGATCTCCATGCATACCTGCAAGGACACCTATACACACAACACACACACAAACACACAAAGCAGTCATAGAGCCTCTGGATCTCAGAGTTAATTTATGGCCTTCCATCTCTCTAGATCTAGATTTTCTATACACAGTTAAGTATGTGATTTTTTCTTTATCTCTGGAGTCAAAGCAAATATGCTTGATGGATTATATAATAATGGCTATCCATGAAAATGAATTTATCACCACATTCAGGCTGATTATCTCCAAATAATAACTGTTTTAAGCCTTTGTGATGGCTGTAAAGTATTAGAGCTTTAGCAAAATGAAAGCACACCATAAAGTAAATTCCTCTCAAATTTTATGCAAATTACCCCATTTGAATAAAAACATTAATTAAGTTTACATATGCAGATTAATTCTAACTAGCCATATTTTAATCCTTAGTTATTAACTACAATCTCACTGTAATTGGCCCTATCATTTAGAAAATAATAACAAAAGAGTACTTTAAGTGTTTTATATTTATATTTCTATGCATTAGATATAAAATATTAGCATTCCAATAAAGAAGACATGAAAATATACTATGAGATAATAAATAAATTTATGGGACTAACTTTATGTTAATTGGAGAGTTTGCTGGAGAACAAAGGGACAGAGGATATTTGTGTTTCTACTTTGTCTATGATCATTTTGTGATGTATTTCCATCAAACTGGGTATTAGGATAGCTCCTCATGGAGACAGTAGGAAGGGGCTCATCAATGAGTAAGCCTGTCCAAAATATGTTTGGATAGAAAAATTGAAGTGCTTGATCTTCTGTTTTATGTACCAGTGAATAATCATAACGGCTTTAACGATTGTGTTCTCTGCCTAAATACATTGGAAATCACATTTCCGAAAGACACAAAGTAAGAGTTATTGCTTATCGAATCCATTTTGCAGGTACAAAACTGATTGCAAGAATAAATGACTTGGCTAAAGACAGATCTCCAATAACAGACAGAATCAAATCTAACTGCCTTGACTTTCAGTTCAAAGTTCTTTCCACTGAATCTTGTTTATGACGGGATGTCAATGGTACTGGACATCTTCCTGAATCTAGAGAAACACTCACAAAAGAAACACAGAGAACCTTCTATGTCTCCCCATCACAAACCCTCTAACACAGGAAATTATGGGACTACTTCCCCCAAATCATAGCTCGTCAAACTTAACACATGAGGCTTTAAGAATATGGGACAATTTTTATGTCCAGTAATGGAACAAATAAAGTATAATATATGGAGGAGGGACCTTTCAGACTTCCTTTTCCAAAAATACATGTACATATAAATGGACTGATACAGACTCAGACATAGAAAATTAGAAACCAACCATCTGATGTGCTTCCATAGTGCTTTGAGTCCCTGTTTGGAAGCATTCTACTTCTCCAACCCTTTGTTTCTTGTTTTCTACAATCCTTTGTTTCTTGTTTTCTATATCTTCTGTCCATTTAATCTTAAAAAGGCCACCCACCCCAAAGGAGCTTGATGGTCATGTGAGTTGGGGAAGCAAATGACACTAGAAGATTCCACAGCATTCTGATTTTGAGCAAAAGCATTTACGATTTCACTTGGGCCAAGGAGTGTCTTGCCATCTTGTCAGCAAGACAGAAGCATCTCTCTGGGCAAGAAGAAGCATAAATAATGGAAGATAATGGAAAAGGCTCACAAGGATGAGGATGTAGCCACACAGCCTGTAATTTTCTGTGACCTGTTTTCTCTCTCCTGTGTAAGGAAAGGGTCTCTTTCTAAGGAAGATAGCATGGCTCTTACCTTCTTCCTTTTACGGCTCTGGTAACTGGTATCATAATAGGACTTATCCAAAACTAGAATCACTGACTAACTGTTCTCTTGGATGCTTGGTAGGGAATTTTAGCTAATCCAATATCCTGGTAAATTATTAACTGCAATGGTTTACCATTTTGCCATTTTAATAAACATAACCCCAGTCTACATGTGTCGCTGAGGAACGGGGTAGATGGCCAAACATCTCTTTAGTTCTTTGGGTGTACGCACACGTGGCAGACAAAATGGCGTTTGCTCCAAATCTGCCTCCTGCATTATGACTACAGCATATGAGAAGTCAGAGCTGACAGGACACAGCATTCAGGCACACAACTCACACCCACTCAGCAGCGGAGGCTAGCTTTGTACCTGGCACTACACTAGGAAATGAATTGAAAACAGGAAATCGGAAGATATGGTCCCTGCCTTTCTCGAACTTACGTTCCAGACTTCTAGCTAGGGAGACAAAAAAAACATAGTGCTGTGGTTTGGATCTGGAATATTTCTCAACACCTTGAGTTAAATGCTTGTTCTTGGGTTGAATGTTACTGGGAGAACGTGGAAATTTAAGGGTGGGGTCTATTGAGAATCTGTCCTCAAAAGAGATGGTGAGACCCTGGTTGCTGATTCTTCTCCTCCTCCTTCCTTCTCTGCATGCCCCCCACCCCATCCTCTTTGCTTTCCTTCTTCCCCCTCCTCTCTTGTCTTTCAAATCCTAGCTATGAGGTTACCATTTTTGCCCAGCCACGATGCGCTGCAGGCCCAGAGCAAAGGCATTGGTTGATCACAGACCCAAACCTCTAAAACTGAGAACCAAAACAGACGGTTTTTTGTTCTAAGTCGATTAGCTCAGTTCCTTGTTCCAGTCACAGACTACTGACAGCACACACGACATCCAGACTCTCAGACTAGGTCATCTTTTTGCCTAGGATATTAAGGAAAACTAAAACCATTGGCTTAGTCGGTTTGGGCTCATGTAATAAAATACCTTAGACTGATTTTTTTCAGAGCGTCAGAAAGTGGCAAGTCCAAGATGTAAGTGCAGAAAGAGGCAGTGTTTAGTGGATGCCGTCTTCTTGGTTTGCAGACGGCTGCCTTCTCAATGCACCCTCACAAGGCTGAAAGGAGGAACTCTGCTCTCATTTTCTTCTTGTAAGGAGGCTAAGCCTGCCATGGAGGCTCTGTCCTCACGACCTCATTACAGTTTAATCACCTCTCCACATCCCACCTCCTAACACATCAATTAAAATGAGGTATTTGGTATACATGAATTTAGAGAACATGTGCCGTCTAGATCTGTACTGTCCAATCAGATAGCTGCGTGTGCCTACCAAGCTCTGGACAGAGGGCTTATCTGTGCTCAGATCTGTTGTAAAGTACAGAGAGACAACTCGGAGTTTAGAGCATACGCTGGTGGTGGGTTTTCTCTGAGAAGAGGGAATTTCAGCTGAGGAAGTGCTCCCATAAGACCGGCCTGTAAGCAAGCATGTGGGAACATTTTCTTGATTAATGATTGTGGTGGGATGCCCCAGCAAATTGTGGGTGGTGCCACCCATGCACAGGTTCCTGCCTCCGGTTCATTCCCTGCCTTTTCTTCAGGATGCCCTGTAAAGAGCCAGCCCAAACAAGCCTTATCTTCCCAAGCTGGTCATCATGCTAATCACAGCAATAGGACAGAGTGCTTGTTGTTCTTGCAGGGAACCAGGTTCAGCTCTCAGCATCCATATGCACCTCACGGTAATCTGTAACTCCAGTTCTAGGGAATCTGCCCCCTTCTTCTGGCTTCTCTGGCTTCTTGCATGCATGTGGTGCACAAGAACTCATACAAGCACACATACATACACATATTTTTTTAAAAAATTATGTGCTCTCCCAAATTATCTCATTGATTTCTTTTAAATTAATGACATGTTGAAGCAATATTATTTTGGATACACTGGGTTATGCTAAAATAGCCCTCAATTTTATTACGCTAGTTTCTGTTACTATTGTTTAAGGTAACAGTTAGAAATTTAATGTGACTTCTGTGACTAGCATCTATGTTTTGCATTACATTTCTATCAAATGCTAGTGGCTCAGCCTACTGATTCCCAAGTGGACTTCTCTTAGGACATTTGGCCGTGTCCTGAAATAGTCCTAGGGTCTGGGTGGCAGAGGTTCAAAACATTTCCACAAGCCCTTTAATGCCCAGGGCAGCCTTATCCCATAGCATAGAATTAACCTGTCCCCAGATGGCAATACAACCAAAGCTGAGAAACCCCAGTCTAGAGAAATCAGCTAAAGAAGCATTGAAAGAGCTTCAGGCCAAGCTGTGAAGTGGTGGCGCACACCTTTAATCCCAGCACTCGGGAGGCAGAGGCAGGTGGATCTTGTCAGTTCAAGACCAGCCTGCTGGTCTACAAAGTGAATTCTCAAAAAACTCACAAAAAAATATATATATAAAGAGCTTCAGGCCAATAAGATGGCTGAGCAGGTACAGGCACCTGTCGCCAAGCCTGGCAACCTGAGTTCTACGTCCGGGACCCACTTGATGGAAGGACAGAATCAGGTCCTGAAAACGGTCCTCCGGCCTCCACATGCGTTGCGGTACTCATGCCCACATATCCACATGCAAAGTAACAGAAGCTTTAAAATATTAAAAAGCAAAAGAGCTCAGGCGGGCAAGTCCTGAAATGTCCACCTACAATGCAGTGTGTATGGTGTGGAGGCCGATGCACATGCTGTCATTTGAAATACGAAGCACTTGAGGTCTGAGGCCTCCCATTTGTGTGGTGTGGGGCAAAGCAACGTGGAAGCGAAGAAAAGAAGACGGAAGCGCCTGCTCAGACGCTGCTGCTGCTGCTGTGGCCTGAGAGAAAGAGCTTGAGGCTCTCGGGGCCCCTAATAGATGGCCTGGAGTTTGAGGCACATGCTTGTGGGTTCAAGCAGTCACAACACATGTTCATGGCATCAAATCCCAAAAGAAGGACTTTGCAGTTTGTAAGCCAGGTCGTTGGTAAGTTCCACGATACCGATTCTAGAGTTCAGAACACAAAAGGGCAGGTAATAATTCATCTCAGCGAAGCTTGTTTCTGCCTCAGTGTTTCATGTAGTTTAGGGAAGCTAAAGCCTGGAAGAGAACAGGTGAGACAGCACAGCTGGTAAAGTGCTTGTCTTAGAAGTTCTGGGACCTGAGTTCAACTTCCAGAAACCATGTTAAAAAGCAAAACAAAAGCCACAGATGTGGTGGCGTGCACTTGCAACTTCAACACTGGGAAGGCAGGGACAGGCCAATCCCGGAGGCTCACAGGCAGCTGGTCTAGCTGAATTGGTGATCTCTGGGTCGATAGAAAGGAGGCGGACAGTGCTCTGAGAAAAACCCCTAAGGCTGTGTCTACACATGCACACACCCGCCATACACACACACACACACACACACACACACACACACACACAAATGTGCACACATGAAAAAAAGAAGAGAAAAGAGAAGGGAAGGGAAGGGAAGGGAAGGGAAAGGAAGAGAAGAGAAAAAAAGAGAAACCAGACAAAATCAATCCTAACCCTGTAATGTCCTAGAAATTGCATCTCTCTTGAAAATGTGCCTGGTTTCAGTGGGTTTTTCCCTATTCCAAAGTTACACAGTTCTGATGACTTCAGCTTTTCTGGCTCTTTGGACTTCAGTGAGGATATAATAACTATATTTGGATGTGATGCCCTGAGAACTTAGGGTTGATGGGTGAGAAAGTTTGGGGACTCTGGCTGAACCTGTGGGGTGCTTTTCCGTTTGTGCCTGTATGCAAAGGGGGAGTGAAGCTCTCCTGCAAAGAACCCCAGAAGTATGTTTCCGTTAGTTCCCAATGGGTGGAAACTTTCTCTTGCCCATCACAGCCCATCGCATCATTCTGAAAACCATACTTTTTAGGTCTTCCTGACTTGTCCTATTTAAGGTGCGACTGTCAATCTGGGAGTCTGAAAATAAAGCTTTCTCATTGGTGCACCTGCAGCAATTTTGCTTCCAGGGCATCTGGGGTCACTGCTTCAACACCCAGAAGGTGGAGTTTCCCTAAACTCACAATCTTCAAACTTCAGGCACACATAGGAACACTTGTACGCAAAAATAAATTGGTTGGTGATTGGTGGAGGAAAATGATCTCCTTATAGAAGCCACTTAAGGAAAACCAGGATTGCTCTGCAAATACTGTGCTGTGCCACTCGACCGCAGGAAGAAGAAAAAAGAAACAACCCAAGCCACACTGCTTTACATAACTTTAGGACCTCATGTAACCTCCTAGGCTCCACCACTCTACCCAGATTCCTCCCCTGCCTTTAAAGCATAATAAATCTGTAAAGCAAAACATGTAGGGAAAGGTTATTCAGGATAAAGGAGTCTAATCGTGGTCTTTTTGAAGAACAAAGAGAATATAGAGTTAAGTTGTATTAGTTATTAACTACGCCACTCCTCCTCTCGGTCTGTGGACAGATTGCGCTTCCCCACCCTCGCGAATTTAGACAAGGGTTGGCTAATGAAGTATGAACAGAAGGGATGCACGCCACTTTGGGCTCCCTTTGAGAGAAAGTGGTAGTGTCAGCATGGATCAGCCTGAATCCTGGAGGCATCTGAATAATTAAAGTTCCCTTGCAGACCCACTGTGCGTCCCAGGCCTGGGACATCCCAAAGGTTCTCAAGTTTTCCTTACTGTGGCATGCCCTAGTCTCTCCTGACTAATGAAACAGCACCGTGTTTTGTTCTCCGTATCATTTTCCAAATTACCATACAACTTATTTCTCATCTAAGATAGGAAAGAGAGCTTAAAATATAAGCAAGTAATTGTCAAAATGATCATTCCAGAAGTGTTTCCTACATATCGCTTCCCATTGCACATACAGTGTCTGACCCCCTTAAAGGGAGGGGAGCAGTACTGGGAAACAAGAGTGGTAACAGTCACTTAGTGAGCTCTTATTAGGCTTATTTTTTGACTCTGTATGCCTGTGTGTGCACATACACTTGGACCATGTAATAAAAAGAGTCAATTTGCTCCTTCCACCATTTGGGACTTGACCTTGGGTCCTCTGGCGTGGAGGCAGATGTCTCTACCTGCTAAGCCATCTTATCAGTCCAGAGTATACTTATTTTGACTCCGTGTGTGTGTGTTTGTGCGTGTCTGTCTGTCTGCTTCTGTGTGTGTGTGTGTGTGTGTGTGTGTGTGTGTGTGTGTGAGAGAGAGAGAGAGAGAGAGAGAGAGAGAGAGAGAGAGAGAGAGAGAGAGCGTGTGTCTTGCCTGCTCCATCTTTCCACTGTCTCTCACTACTTTCAGTCTTCTGATTTGCCCCACTTTTTCCTTGATGCCAACTCAATAACGTTGCCACAGAATCATTTTTAATGACTGCTTTTTCCATGCCCTGATTGGGTGCGGCCAGCTTTCCATTATGGTTTTGGATGCTTGTGGTCCTCGCTGGATTGCTGAGTAGAGACTACCAACATGCAGAGCACCTGCGCTGTCTGACCCTCTGCATCCAGTTTTTCCATGCACCCCCTCGCCGGTTCCCCCACTGTGCACTAACCACAAGCATGCAAGCGTGAAGTCTGAATGCTAATCAAAAGGGAAATCTGGGTTAGTTGTGGCAATGTCTGAGCTGGAAATTCCTCTGGCCCTGGGGCATGTGTTGGCCACATGACTGCTCCTGGCAGGGTCAGCTGCTGAGCACTGGCTTCCTGTGATGGGTTGAGCATTTAGTTAGTTTTCCTTTTGGTTTCTCCTTAATTTTCTGTTTTATCAAAATGAAGCATGTGTATAGTTTTAAAAAACAATAACAAAAATGGACAAGTCTATAGACTCTCTAGCAGCAAAGAACCATTTTTCTGTTCCTCTGCTCTGTCCCTCCACGCTCTGGCTCCATGACTCTTGGAATCTTCCACTTGAAAATCCTATCATTGCTTTGGCCTCTACTGTGTCGTATGTCTTCTGACTTAGATATAGTTTCCATTGCAGAACACAAAAGCTTAGCTCTACCAAACACCAGCGTCTACACACGCCCACATCCCACACATGCACATGTTCAGTATCAATTGGTGTTTGCTGTGTAACAATCCACTTCAATTCGTACTGGCTTAAGGGAACCATTTATTTACCCACAATCCTGCTGCTCAGCAGTTTGAACTTGGCTGGGCAGGGTGATTTTTCTGGGCTTGGCTGAGCTCATTTGTGCAGCTGTGGGGTTACTGGGTTGGCTCAGAGCTGGCTGGCCTAAGCAGCTCCAGCTGGGGTGGTTCTTTGCTACTCTTTGTATTTTTTTTTTTAATCCTGCCATGAACTCTCCTAGACCTGTTCACTCACGGGATGGCAAGGTTACAAATGGAAGAGGAAGTGTGTACAGGTTCTTGAGGGCTGGGTTCAGAACCACTCCCTTCCAGGGCCTACAGCAAAGGATGAAAAATATTCCCCGCCATTTAACAGGAGGTGTTGTGAAGTGTCATTGCAAAGAGCACAGAATTACAGCCGATGCTGTAATCTATCATGCCATGTGTGTGCACTGCAAAGAAAATCCTTAGTGTCCCTGGGGGTATAGGAGGGATTAATTCCAGGTTGCCCCCGTGTCCTAAAATCTAAGCACTCCACATTCCTCATATAAAACACATGAAATTTGCATATAATATGCACATCTTAGTAGATAACTTACTTAATTTTTTTCTTTTACATTTATCTATTCTTTGAGTATGTGCTCAGGAGCATCTGTGTGCTATGTCATGTATGCGGAGGTCAGAGGACGACTTGCCGGAGTTGGTTCTCTCCTTCCACCACATAGGTCCTGGGGATTGAATTTATGTCATCTGAGACAACTTGTTGGCCCTCGACTTGGAATACTTAAGTCATCTCTTCACTACTTAAATATCTAATATGATGTAAATGTTATTTAAAAATTGTTATATTACATTCACAAGGGGAGGGGGAAGCAGTTGTGGGCATAAAGGTTTTGGTCCTAAGGAACTGAATCTGCCATGTGGACGGCCCAGCTGCCTGACTATCACATAGCTGTAGGTTCCAATCACCGGTGTGAGCCAAGTCAGTATTCTCCCTACTGCAGCAATAGATGGACTATCCCTTCTGACCAAACCATCAACTATCAATAACTCCTAAAACAGGTGGGGGGATTCAAGAGCCCCTCCCTTCCATGCTGGAATGTTGATTGGCTTTATCTTCTGTGAGGGTCTAGTGCAAGCAACCGTCTAGGGCAGGGGTCCCATCATATCAGAAGATACTGTGTCACCCTGCTCCTCCCTGACCTTTGGCTCTTACAATCTTTCTGCCCCCCACTTCTGCAATAATTCTTGTGCCTTGGGGAGGGGTGCAATATTGATGTCCCATTCGTGACTGAGCACTGCATTGCAAAGAAACTGTCAATCAAGGGAAGAGGCAGAATGAGGAAAATATTTTTTCCAGTTGTACATCTGACAGAGGATTAGTATATCAAATGTACAAAGACCTAAAACCCAGCTACCACAAATCCAAACAACCCAGTTAAAATGTGGGCCACGGAATTGAACATAGAGTTCTCAAAAGAAGAAATACGAATGGCTAAGAATTACCTTTAAAAGTGTTCACCATCCTCAGCCATCAGGGAAGCACAATATTTTTTTTTAAATTTAAGTCCTAGAAGCTCTTGAAGGCTTCATAATATTCCAGTGTAGAAACAGCCTGTTCTTGTTTCATGGCAGTACCTTTTATTGGAACACTAAGGAAACTCCATTTGCCACGTTGATTATCCTTTCCGTGTGACAGAACACACTCACGGGTTTCCTTGATTGGGACGTGGCCAGTATTCTCCTCACTACAGTGTGTTAGTCCTATTCATGCCACTCCAACAAAACACCCAACAGAAATGACTAAATTTGGCTCATGGTTTCAGATGTCTTAATCTGTGATGCCAAGAAAGCCGTAGTATGGCTGAGCAGTTCATAGCACAGCAAGCCAAGAAGCAGAATGACTGTGTTTGCTGGCTTTGGCCTTTTTCTCTTTTCCCCAGGTTATGTAATGGTCCCACCCACCTTCAGTGTAGACCCTTCTTCTCATTTAATCCTCTCTGAAAATGCCATCACAGTCATACTGAGAGGTGTGCATCACCAGGTAAGTTGATAAAGACTAACCATCACGAATCTAACCCTTATCAACTCAACATATCAGTACATCATTTTAAAGCCATAACTTTGCATGCCTGGGCCCCAAAAGGCTCATATCTATGTCATAATTAGAACTGCATTGAGTCTGGCATCTTGAAATCCCAAAGCCTTAGCAACACTGTTCATACATGCAAATTTAAAATCTCATCTAGGATCCAAGACAAACTATTTTCTGTAAGCACCTATAAAATAAAATTTCAAAAGTTACATGCTACCAAAATGTGAAAGCACAAAGTATAAAGTCTCATCTCTTAAGGAACGGAGGCTTAACATATTGAATGTACAAAGAGTATACCAAGGAACAGCTGATTCAAAGTAAGACAAACCAGCAGGGCAAGCATTTAATTCTGTTTCTCCAAGTCAGTATCTGGGACGTGTGGTGCTGTGGCATGAGCTCCAGTTACCTGAATGTCTCCATTTTTCTGACCTGAACATTTATAGCCTACATTGCCTCTCACTTGGTCTGGCTGCATTTATCACCTGCAGCTTACATTGGCAGATGACCCCTTTCCTAGTGTCTCCAGTTCCTGGGTGCTGTAAGGAGGCCGCTTGCTCACTTTCCAACCACCCAGCAGCTCAGACCCGAAATAATCACACAGGAACTATATTATTTAAAATGCTGCTTTGGCCAATGGCTCTAGCATATTCCTAGCAAGCTCTTACATATTAAATTAACCCATTTCTAGTAATCTGTGTATTGTCACATGGCTGTGGCTTATCAGGTAAAGTTCCCAGTGTCTGTTTCCGGTGGGGCTACATGGCTTCTCTCTGACTCTGCCCTTCTTTCTCCCAGCATTCTGTTTAGTTTCCCCACCTCTCTAAGTTCTGGCCTATCAACAGGACAAGGTAGTTTTTTTTATTCACCAATGGTATTTACAGCATACAGAGGGGAATCCTACATCACCTGGGGTCTTCACAGTGTCTTAGGTTTCACTTTCAGCTTTTTGCATCTCCTAGTCATGGGTTCCCAGAGAGACACTGACTGTACTATAAATTTCATGGCCTCCCAGTCCTTCCTTAAAAATATGGGTGGAAGCCTTCATAATCCTGTGCCTCTGGCATTATGAATGTCTGCAAAATCAGTATCCCATAGATGGGTGCCAAGTCTTCCACCAGCTTGAGCAGTAGCTGGAATCCCTTGGACCACAGCTTTTGGGGTCTCTGATTGGCTGGATCTCTAAACCCAGGAAACAATTCCATAGGCAAATCTGTGCAACCAGGATATCCTAGTGTCTTCTTCTCCTGGACATCTTTCAGGTAAGTTTAGTCTTATAACTTGTGCCCTGCAGTGGGTGGCATCTAGCCACTTTCCTACATCCCCAGCATAAAATGCTTTATTTCTCCTCAATGATCCTATGTCTTCAACAACAACACTCTCCTTGTTCACAACTTTCAGTTCCTTCCTCTTGTGGTCATTCTGAGTATCTTCCCAATCCCCTTTGCTCTGATTTTTACTCCCCATTCTTATTGTAAACCTGGGTAAAAGTAGCCAGCAATAACCATGCCACAACCTCAATGCTGTCTTGAATTTTTTTTTTTTTTTTTTTTTTTTGCCAAATCAACTAGTCCACCACTCTTAAATGAGTGTCCCTCTGGGAGCCCATGACTAGGAGATGCTTCCCAATGATCCAGGAAATATACAAAATGTAGATTATTTCTTTGCCACAAGGCAACCTAAATGACCTTCTGTCCAGTTCTCACCTGAAACCGCGTCATTGTCTGCATTTCTACCAACATTCTGGTATTCTAAGTTCCCATGAGAATGTCCCATTAATCTGAGCTTAAAACCTTCTGGGCTTTTCTAGCTTGTATCACCAAACTCCTCCACATTTCTAATTTTGAAGACCTAAGAACCACCTGGTGGGGCTTAGGCATGACAACGGCCCCACTTCTCAGCTACCAGTTTTCTAAAATGGTTACTTTTCATGTTTCTGTGACAAAATACCTTAAAGAGACATAAGAAGGAAGGAATTCATTTTAGTGAATGGTTCCAGATGGTTTAGTCCATCATGGCGGGGGAGGATAGGGGGCCGTATTTGTCATGATAGCTGGGGAGCAGAAGGAAGGAGAATGCTTGTTCTCAACTGGCTTTTTCCTGCACCTTTTATTTTGCCTAGATCTCTAGTCTATGGGGTGGCGCCATCCATCATCAGTGTGGAGTCACTCCATCACCTCCCCATGAATCCTCTCTGGAAACATCCTCAATGGTATGCCTACAGGCATATCTCACCACCAGTATGTGTTCACCCTGTGACAATGTGACTAATCATCTGGTAAGAAGCAACTTAAGAAATAGAGTGAATTTTGGCTTAAGTGTGAGACTTCAGTCTACCACAACGGAGAAGACACGGCTGTGAGATTAGCTTGTAGGGGTGGCAGTGGGAAGAGAGGACTGCTGGCTCACATCTTAGTGGTCCAGGAAGTACAGCCAGGCTGTCAGTGTCAAGGCTCACCTCTTCATGACCCATTTCCTGAAGGCTTCATCTCTCAAACATAGCCATCACCTAGGCATCACGCGTTCAAACGCTTGAGTCTCCAGAGACAGTTCACGTTCACACAGCAGGACTAGAGGCATCGCCTCCCGGTGCAAGTTTAATTCTGGCTGCTAGCCTTCCAGAAGCAAGAGGAGAAGAAGGCCATTGACTTTACCACTGCTCCTATAGGACCCTTACCTTCAAATGCCTTAGCTCCGCCCAGGATGCCCTAGCTTGTGACTTTGTCACAAGACTTCCAGGAATGAGCCTCCATTCTTTGGCCAAGCAGAGAAGGGAGAGTAGCTGGTGGTGCCAGGCATCATGGGGGAAATCTGAGGATCAAGCCACTCCTAACACAGCTGTTTTCTTCTTACTTTCCCATCTGCCCACACCCCTGCTGAAGCATCCCAGGGCTCAGTCATTTCATTCAGCCTGGCTTTTGGCTGTTTGGTTCTCGGGCTCTTCCTATGCAGCCTCTGATGTCATGCATCGCCCATCTGCCCGCTATTTAACCTTTGCAAGATCCTCACTTCCTCTTCTCTTTTTGCAGTCTTGACTTGTGTGCTTTTCCCATGTTCCTGCTGACTCCTAGGATGACCCTGAGAGGAAATGGAGGTGTAATCATTTTTTTTTAATTTGCTATGGTTAGTTAAGGTCTCTCTGGTTTGTCTTTCAGGAGCACCGAGTAATCATGGAACCAATTATGCTCCTTGCATTCTGCATGACAATTAGTGTCCCTTAGTCTTCATTAAACACCAGAGACAAGATCTTAAACATTTCTCTGTTTCCCTGGGAAGAAAAAAATAAAGGTTGGAATAAAAGTGGTAGTCACTCAGGGACAATCTCAAAAGAAGGGTCTGAGTCTCTTGGTCCGGAGAAGGTGCTTGGTGAAACATATTTGTATGAACTGCATAAGGTTGTCACTCAGGGACAATCTCAAAAGAAGGGTCTGAGTCTCTTGGTCCAGAGAAGGTGCTCAGTGAAACATATTTGTATGAACTGCATAAGGTCCAGGAATCCCAGGCCCAAGTTTCAGTCCCATCATCTCTAAGCATAGGCCTGTGCATATTAAGCTTTTTCAACTCAGCAAGTATCTTTTCTCCATTGAAACTGAAGCTAGGAAGCCAAGCTCATGGCCCATTTTAATTTCCTAAATCTATAGCTGGAAACTATCTTATCATAACCAATCTTGATGAAAAAGAAATACCAATTCCCCCAGGGAGTGTCTCCTTAAAAGTTGATGTTTTTATTTATGTGCTACCTTGACAGTGACTGGATAGAAAACTTATGTACAGAGATGTGGATTTTAAAGCTGGCTACGGTGGGGCTCGTGTATAATTGTAGCAATTAGAGGCAGGCTGTAACAGTTAGTTCCAGGCCATTTTTGAGTATATAGCAAGTATCAGGCCAACCTGAGTTTATGAACTCCTGTCTCAGTGGGCTGGAGAGATGGCTCAGTGGGTAAGAGCACTGACTGCTCTTCCAGAGATCTTGAATTCAATTCCCAGCAACCACATGGTGGTACAACACCATCTGTAATAAAACCTGGTGCCCTCTTCTGGCCTGCATGTATACATGCAGGCAGAACATCATATACATAATAAATAAATAAATCTTAAAAAAAAAAAACAGAAATCCTGCCTTAAAAAAAGTCAACCAATGAACTAATTGACTAAGCCCAAACAAAAATATCTGGATTTTATAACCTCTAATTCTATTAATTAGGCTTCCAATACCCCTGCCCCAAAGGGTGCTATTTGATACCTCTAAGGAAAGAAGGAAAGAGAGGTTAGCCACATATGGCTTTGACCACATGAGTAGGAGGGTTGGGCTTCTTTTTCCTAACACCCAGTTCTTTCTGCAGTACATCTGTTGTCCCTTTGAATGCCATCGGTTTGTCCCATGTAGGTATCCATAGAGGTCAGAGGAACACTGAGCAGCCAAGGGCCTTCAGCTGTGCAGCTTTGTTCAGGCCCCAAACCAACACTGGAACTCGCCGTCCCAGAAACAGCAACGCCAACTGCTTTCAGAAACCTTCTCCCAGCATCCCCAGTGCCCTGGGCTTCACTGCCCTGAGAGCAGCAACTGCTTCCAGCATGGCTGAGGCACAGGGGCTTGAGTGCATTAGCCAGACTGACTTCTTGAAATGCTACTAATTAACTGTTAACACATGCCATTTTCACACATACCCAGTGCAAAGAACAGCCAGTGCAGCCCTTGCACCATGCATCAGAAGGAAAGTGAGAAAGAATGAATAACAACGAGACAGTAAAGGGGGAAAAATACCAACCGCTGGTAGATTAGATGGCTATTCTTCCCTGTACCATATTCAAGACTCAAAGGGGCCTCATCTGGAATAATTGGGGGACACAAGAAGGGGGAAGGAAAATATTTCTCTTTAATCTGCTCTGCAGACACATAAAAAGGAATGAAAATTCTTTATAAAACCTCAGCTAGCCTTATGACCTGGAGCACCATTTTGTCCTGAAACCTCAGTTTTTCTCATGTGCAAACAAGGGGATTGGATTACTTATAAACTCCAGTAAGAGATTTCTTTCAATGTTAAAGGTCAGGAGTAAGAAAAGAGCCCCAGGAAAAGGTAGGTGTTCATTGTATAAGATTCAAAACAACACACACCAGAAAGAGTATATGGAAAGATTTCACAGAAAGAAATAACACATGGGTGTTCGTTTTTGTGTTTGCTGTTTTCTTTGTTTGTTTGTTTCTTTGTTTGGCATGGAAGCAGTAATGCTATCCAAGGAACTCCATGCTTTAGAAACTGCCATTAGTATCAGAAAAGAGGTTAGCTTGTAGCCCCATGCTATGTATCTAGCAGGACATGGTAGACGCACGGCTATTTATTGAAACAATGAACGCAGTGCACAGTCTTGTCTTTCGCAACCAGAACCACACCACCTCAGAAGAAGTCCTGTTTTCATTGTTTTTCTTTGCAGAAAATTTGAACGTTTAACTTCTCCCACGAGTGCCCTGTGAGTACTGAGGAGCTGATGGTGAAGACAGGTATCCCATTTACAAGAGCCCATTCTCCACACACAACCAGCTTTTCCACTAGGCGGTGGGCCCAGTGGGCAGGTAAAACATGGCATGAAAGAAAAAGAATTCTGAAAGCAGCTGCTTGGGCTGTTTGCCCAAATCCCTTTCCTATCTGGACCTTAGTCTCTCTACCAGTGTGCAATGCCCACCAGTTTACAGTTTAGAAAAAGTGTTCTTGGGCAGTTTGCTTTGTGGGGTAATGCCAGATTGGGATAGCTCAAGTAAGCAGAGATATTACTGCCGCAAAGTTATTTTAATGTGCGTTGCCATCAATTAATTACCAACAATTAATTCTTGGTAGAGGAATCATGAGTCCTAGCCACTGGTTTCTGCTTCTGTCCTCCCCTGGCTCCCTCTGCTGCTGGTGGTACCTCCTTCCTATCTTAGCCTCCAGCTGCACAGGGCTGACTCTGAAGCCACCAGCACAGGAACTGTTGACTAGCCTACCTGATGAAGGAGAAGGGCACTTGACCACTTTCCCTCTCTTTTGACACCAGCGCATGATGGCAGGTACACATGTGTGGACCGAGGTTTCTGCCCTGCCTGGTCCCGCAGCCATTCAGTTCCGGAGAAACACACAGAGGTCTACATTAATCATAAACTGGTTGGCCTAGTAACTCACGCATTTCTTATTAGCTAATTCTTTTTTCCCCAATTTTCATTTTTTATTTATTTTTTTAATATTTTTTATTTTTCCATTCAAAAATTTACACTTCCTCTCCTTCTCCCATTCCCCTCCCACTCCCCTACTAACCCTCCTCCCTCCCGCTCCATCCTTAAGAGAGGGCAAGGCCCTCCCCTCTCCATCCAGGCCTAGGAAGGTGTGCATCTAAATAGACTAGGGTCCCAAAAAGCCAATACATGCAGAAGAGACAGGTCCCAGTGCCATTATTGATGGCTTCTCAGTCCGCCCCCGTTGGCAGCCACATTCAGAGAGTCCGGTTTGATCACACACTCGTTCAGTCCCGGTCCAGCTGGATCTGGTGAGCTCCCATTAGATCAGGCACACTGTCTCAGTGGGTGGACCAACCCCTCGCAGTCCTGACTTCCTTGCTCATCTTCTCCCTCCTTCTGCTCTTCAACTGGACCTGGGGAGCTCAGTCCATTGCTTTGATGTGGCTGTGGGTCTCTGTCTCTATCTCCATCCATCGGACGAAATTTCTATGGTGATATTCAAGATATTCATCAGTGTGACTATGGGACAAGGCCAGTTCAGGCACCCTCTCCTCTGCTGCACAAGGACCTAGCTGGGGACATCCCCGTGGACACCTGGGATCCCCTCTAGAGCCAAGTCTCTTGCCAACCCTAAAATGGCTCCCCTAATGTAGATATCTTCTTCCCTGCTCCAATATCTGCCCTTCCTCCATCTCCACCCTCCCACTCCCCCAAGCTCTCCTCAGTCCTTCCCTTCTCCCTTCTCCTTCCCCCTCTCCCCTTCCCCC
>PVIU01012149.1:0-53071 GCA_004026605.1 Ondatra zibethicus
AGAAAGTGTGGATTATATACTCATTAGAATACTACTCAGCGGTAAAAAACAAGGACATCTTGAAGTTTGCATGCAAATGGATGGAAATAGAAAACGCTATCCTGAGTGAGGTAACCCAAACCCAGAAAGATGATTATGGTATGTACTCACTCATTAGTGGACCCTAGCTGTAAAATAAAGGTCACTAAGCACTTAGCTCACAAGCCCAGAGAAGCCGAATAACTAGGTAAACCCAAACAAATCATACACCGAACCTCCTGGAAGTTGGAAGCAAACAGGATCATCAAGCAAAAGTTCAAGCCAGGGGCGGGAATAGAGGTGGGAGGTAGGGGAGCAGGGGAAGGGGAGAGGGGGAAGGAGAAGGAAGAAGGACTGGGGAGAGCTTGGGGGGTGGGAGGGTGAAGATGGAAGAAAGGTGGACATTGGAGAAGGGAATAAGATATCTACATTAAGAGAATCATTTTAGGGTTGGCAAGATACTTGGCTCTGGGTTTCCCAGGTGTACACGGGCATGTCCCCAGCTAGGTATTCAGGCAGCAGAGGAGAGGGTGCCAGAACTAGCCTTGTACCATAGTCACATTGATGATTATCTTGATTACCACTATAGAAATTTCATCCGATGGATGGAGATAGAGACAGAGACCCACATTCACATCAGAGCAATGGATTGAGCCCCCAAGGTGCAGATGAAGAGCAGAAGGTGGGAGAAGATGAGTTAGGAAGTTAGGACCGTGAGGGGCTGGTCCACCTACTGAGACAGTGTGCCTGAACTAATGGGAGCGCACCAATCCAGCTGGACTGGGACTGAATGAGCATATGATCAAACCAGACTCTCTGATTGTGGCGGCGAAAGTTGGCAGATGGAGAAGCCATCAACAATGACACCAGGACCTATCTCTTCTGCATGTATTATCTTTTTGAGAACCGAGTCTTTTTGAATGCATTCCTTCCTAGGCCGGGAGGGATATATAATCAGAACATCCCATAGCTAAACCGAAGATATAGGCTGGATTTTCAGGGAGAAAAAGGAAGAGGAGGAGGGTCTAGGCACACAGGAGATGCCAGAAGACATGGGGGAGAAAACAGGATGTTAAAGATGGAAGAGAGGTAAAGTCACATGATGGAACATAAATTAATATAAATGGGTAATTTAAGTTATAAGGAATAGTTAGGAACAATCATAAGATATAGGTTAAGCTTTAATAATAATAAGTCTTTATGTTATTATTTGTGACTTGGCAGTCCCTCCCCCAAATTTGACTACATTAGACCAGGATTCAGAACCCAGGTGAGGGGATACAAAGAGTCCCTATATTTTGTCTCACCTCTGGGGTCCCTAGGACCATCCTGGCCTCCAGTATAGCTGCTGGAATTGGGGTCCCTAGATCTGGCCTGTGCTCTAATACAATTGAAGTCTTCTTCTAAAGTTATAGACATTAGGTACCTAGATCCACCCTGGCCACTGGTAAAGAGGGAGTCTTCTTTTGAAGTTGTAGACCAGGACATGGAGACAAAGGTGGGAGGTGGGAAGCATAATCTGGGGTTGTACAGACTTTAAAGTGGTTTTTTGGATGATGGGCATTATCTTACCTGAGGTTTGTTGGACCAGTCTCATCTTCCATAAGGCTGCTGGGCCTGTGGGTTTTAGTATGGAGCCCAGGGAGGGAGGTTGCAGTCTAGGCTTATTAGGAAAGGTTTTAAAGAGTTTTAGCATGTGATGGATAATGTCTCACCTGGGGTTCCAAGATTCTGTCTGGCCTTTGAAAAGCAGAAGACTTGTTTTGAAGTAGTAGGACAGAATATGGGGCTGAGAGATGCAGAGGAAGTCTGGGGTTGTTGGACATGCTTAAAGGGGTTTAGCAGGCAGTGGGCAATATCTTCCCTGGAGTCTCTAGGTCATCTCTGGCTTCTATTAAAGCTGAGAGGGTTGTAGGCCCTACTGTGAAGCCCAGGGGAGAAGGTGCAGTCTGGGATTCCTGCAAAGGCTTTAAGAACTGTTAAAAGGTAGTAGGTAGTATATTACCTGGGATCCCTAGATCCGGCCTGGCCTCTGATGGGGTAGTAGTGTGTGCAGTATGGGTTTGTTGGGTAGGCTTAGAGGTATTTTGTGGGCAGTGATCAGTGGACAGCATTTTACCTGGAGTTTCTAGGACTATCTTGTCCTCTTGTAATGCTTCCCAGGCTGTAGAATCTAGTATGTAGTCCAAGGGAGTGGCCTCATGAAAATTAATTTCTAATGAAATTTCATTGACATTTATTTTGAAAAAAATATTATATTTGACCAGTTCCATGTCTGTGGATCTCTGTATAAGTTCTTACATATTTGATACTCAAGGTTACTACAACAGAATTTTCATAATAATTTTAGTATTCTTCAATTATGCTTCATTAGATTTTCACATTCTGCTTTAAACACTAATGAAAGTGCTTTACATATAGTGGTTATGATGGGCATTCCACAGACGATGTTAATGAACTCCAAATAAATAAAAACTCTATGAGAAAAAATGAAAAAACTTTCCATTATTATCTTCTGATTTACTTTTAACTGTAAATCATCACAATATCCTACCAGAATTAAAGATCATCTTATTCTGAGTATATTTGAATTTAATAGGAAATGATAATTCTTTGCAGGTCTGTACAAATGAATTCAAACATTAGAATGTCAGTAATTCTCTTTCACAGTAAGTCTTCTAATATGATGCCAGAGATATTAGTATTTTTTGTGTGATTTTCTGCTATCTTTTGGAAGAAGTTGCATGCTGTATTGCTTTGGACTTCTGAGTTCTACAACTTTATAACTTGGAGCCACCTCTCTTCATTCTTATTCTGAAATTTCTATTTAGCCTTATCTGAATAAGCTACTATAAACTCCACGATTTTTACATTATATTCTTAATCTTCCTTGGGCTTTCATTATATGAGCTCCAGACAAATGTCCTTATCACATAACTTATCTGGAGTTTTTAAGGAGGTACAAGTATGTTCACTCTTTTCCTGAGTCTCTGATATGGTTGATATTGACTAGAAAAATGGCTGTTTTCTTTGCATGTCAAACCAAGACAGAAGAAAGCTTCAGTCTTTGTTTCAGCTCCTGTGAATGCATGCACACCCAGTTAAGTCCATACATTTAGATGGTGTAGCTCTTTAGCATATGTGATAAATCACTAGTACCTGTATAATACCCTCTTCTGAAAGGAAATGGAGGGGGAGTGGATCTGTGGGAGTGGGGAGATGTTGGGGTGTTAAGAGGGAGTGGAAGAAGGGGAAACTGTGATAAGGATGTATTGTATGAGGGAAGAATCTATTCCCAATATTAATAAAATTAAACAAATAAATAAATAAAAAGAAATCTATTCACAATACAAATAAATAGTAATATATTATCTCCATTGTAGAACTCAGAAGTCCAAAGCAAAGGTTCTGGTACAGTTCATTGTTCCTTCTCTATTTTGATCATTTCCTCCTCTGCCGCCTACACATTCTAATGGCTCATATGCACTGTACTCAGTGACTCAGTGTTGAATATGTTACAGATTGATTTGGTGTATAAAATCATTTCATGATCCTCCTGAAATGATTCAGTAGAAGCTGTGAATGACTATAGCTCAAAGAAAACCCTTTTTGATGTATTAGATGAATCATTCGTATTTGTTCTGTTGTTTTTCCAGATTATGCAGAATAACTCATGAGAACAGAATAGACAAAATAAGGAAAAGTGATTGGAATGTCATTCTTAGTAATGTGCAGCTCAAGTTGCTGTCCTCACCAATGACTTTCATTTCTTGTTAATGTGAATCTTCATATGTTTATTTTCCCCTGAAAATTCCCAAATAAAGTTACAACTAATGGTTGATATGAGTCAATTTTTTACTGGTTTTAGATGTTAGTTCATACTGATGCTATTTCCACTTAAAGTACTTAAAGTTCTTATTTTGATAAAGAAAAAAAATGATTCCAAATTAGAAGTTTTCAAGATTTTTACTTTGGTTTCAAAACATGTGTCTCACTTCTTGATATGTGTTAATATGGACATATAATATTTATCATCACATTATTTGTACATAGAGTTGGAAAATAACTATTTTTTCTTATCATCCCATATAACATACAAACATGTATTAAGATTAAATTGTTCCTAAAAATTAAAATAAAATTTCTGTCTTCTAGAGAATGTTAAATGATTGATGATAGAAGATCTCGTGACAAAATCAATTTTTGTTTAATATTTCTATTACATTATTTTAAATTATCTATGAAATTTACACTTTAAAATTTATTGTTTAAGTTTTCATGATGCCATTAATGGCCACCTGACATTCATGGGATGATTCTCACTTATGATTTGCATGGTATTATGGTTCAAATCTGAACTGTTCCCCAAAGGCCATGATCTAAAGGGTTTGTTCAGCAATGCACAAGGGTGCTAAGAGGTGATGCATCCTTTCCAAGATAAGGAATAGGAGGAAACGTGTTATGGTGAGACCCAAGCTGCATGTGCTCTTTCTCTGTCTCTTACTCCACTTATGTTGGTCTCTTCCTCCTATTTTCTACCTCTATGTGTTGCATTTTCTGTCATCTGTTTGCCTGTCTGTCTTCTCTCACTCCTCCCTCGCATAAATGAAGTGAATAGGCTCTTTTACCACACACTCCAGATCTGCCTTAGGAACTGAAGCCAGTTGAGAATGAAACTGAAATTGAGTATAAATTAATTTGTCTTTCTTTCAAATTGCTTTTCTTGTGTATTTGTTACATCCCAAACCCATTTCCCTAAATGTTACACAACCCATGGTACAAACAGACCCTAACTTTTGATACTTTAACGTTTAAAAACACACATAACTAACAAATCTGGGGTGAGTGAAGAAACATAATGTACATATTTCACACCAACTCTAAAATTTCATTCATTTGCCATAAAATAGCAAAAATTGGGTTAATATTTTCTTAGACCAAAACTTAAGTTCTATGCACCTTAGAAACTATAGTTAAGTATGATTTTCCTCCTGTTGAGCAAATTTAAGACAAGAACAATAGCATTAGCTGTTGTGAAAAGGGGAAAGTCCATATGATGCAAGCTCTACACAAAGAACTATAGGCAACTAAGGAATATTGAGAGCAGGAGAGCAGTCCCCACAGAAAGGAGAACACATTTGGTTCTCCAATAACAAATGCACAGCCTTGAAGCATTCATACAAGTAAAATTTTGCAGAATGGAAGATTGTGCTTATATCTTTAATAAGATGTTTATATGTCTGATACACATACTATGTAAACACACACACACAAACAAGAAAAAAATTGGAAAAGGAAGCCATGATTATGAAAGAAAGCATGGAGGGGAATATGAGAAGCTTTTTAGGGAAGAAAAAGAAGGGGGAATGATGCAATTATATTCTCAAAAGATTAATTTATCAACCTAGAAAAGTTCCTGCTTTTGCTTTAGTTTATAAATCTGTTTATAGATTCCTTTATACTTGTGACAGAGTTGTTAATAGTTTTGTATTTTGATAAGAAACTTGAATAATTTTCATAGTGGAATATATTTTACAAGATGCATTAGGTAGAGTAAACAGTTTTTTCTTACATAATTGGTAAGCATTGTTTACACTGATGAAATATCAGTGCAGATTAATTCATGTGAAGGCTATATTCTTTCTGAATCATATTTTTAAGCAGCAAATGCTCTTTCACCCATATCTCATTAATCATTTAATTAGTTTATGAGACACTCTGCTATCTTGCCACAGTCACTGTGCAATTAAATTGAATTTTAACTGATGACAGAAAACAAGTAAGTTCAATTATCAATGAAGCCAGCTAAGAAAAGTCAAGAATAATTAATTATATAATTATTTATTGTATATAGTTACTTAAATATATACATATATATTTCAAGAACAATACAGAGAATTAAGATGAAAATAATGTAAATTAGTTGCTAATGAACATAAGACTTAGTTTTAAATAAATGAAAATCCATAATCTTTTGTACTAAAGTTTAATTTAAAAAATCTGAGAATAATTTTGTGTACTATTAGAATTTAATATATTGGCATTGGTAATGACCAATGAATTTTTATTTTAAGATATTGTGAGTCATAAAAATTTACCAATTAAAATAAAAATCAAATACTTTCTCTGTTGGTTTTACAAATAATTATTAATGTTAGAAAAACCTGTGGAATATTTTATTAAGGTCAAAAAATGTAAAATTTTAGTAAATATTTAGTTTTTGGAAATATTTACTTTTTTAGTTTTAATTACATGTATGAGTGTGTGTTCATGTGTGTATAGTTAAATGAATAAAACTGCAGTTTTGCTCAGAGTAACTTAAATAGTGTTGGGTCACTGGAGTTGTAGTACGAGCAGTTGTGAACCTGTTAATGTGAGGACAAAGAACAATATTGGGTCCTCTGTAAGATCATCAGTACATGCTCTTAATCAGTGAACATCTCTCCAACCCCTATAAAGATTCTTTGAAGGCCTAGGTTTTATGTCAGGTGAGGCTTTTATATCGATGACATCCTAAAAATTTTATTCTTTAATAATATGCCATTTAATAATTCCAAAACATTTCAAAATTATTCCTAATAATGCTTTTTGATGAAAATCCACAGAAGGGAACAATGGTTATAGTTTTACTGACTCACTGAAAGAGAAGTGGATTTTTTCAAGTATAAAGTGGTGGCTCAATCTTGTAATTCCAGTCACTTCTTATCATTTGCAATGCAGGGTAAGAAAGACCAGCAGATGCACTACTGTGTAATGGTTGCTTTCAGCTAAACCTATCTACCCAAGTTCAATCAACAGGAACCAAAAGGCAGAGTAGGAAACCAACTCCTGCAATTTAACCTCTATTCTCCACACATTAACTCTACAACGCCCCCACCATTCTCCAACTATGTACACAAATAAATAAATGAATATCAAGAAATGTAAAATTTAATGCTTACCTCACAGTGTTGTGCAAATATTGTAACAAACTAAAATAATGCAAGCTAAATGTTCTTGGCATATGCTATATTGTATTCTAACTTATACTCTAAAATTAATATGTGCCTCCCAAAAGGCTCTAAATCAAAATGTATTTAATAAATAAGAAACCTTTGTGATAAAATCAAGTCTTGTGAGAAGCTAAGAAATATCAGTAAGAGGTTTATTCAACTTTTCAATCTATATAACAAAAGATACAAAGGGAAATAGGAGAAAAAAATTAGAAACATAATTAGAACTAAACACTGCAAGAAGTTTTGTCTTTCATAGTAAACAACACAGGATTCCAGCTGGGATACTGGAGCAGTGCTGATGAACAAAGACCTCCTCAGTGTACCAATTATTGAAATAAGTACACTTCTTGATTCAGATAGTCATCACCTTTTCCTAGGCTTCTCCCTGCTAGAAAGAAAAAAAAAATCACACGACAATCATTCAATCATCTTTCTGTTAAATATGTTATTGATTACTGTAATTGAGCCCAGGAGAAGCCAACACCTGGTTGGAAGTCAAGAGAAAAGCAGACAATTAAAAAAAAAAAAAACAGTCTCCTAGATTAGAAAACTCTTGAACTTTTGAGATACACAAATGCACGTAAATATAGGTGCTATGTTGAATGGGTCAACAATATTCATAATTTCTATAGAAAACTACATTCATTTCAAAAGCAAATAGAATTCTTCAATTGAAATTATAAAGCATCAGTGAAAACTAAATGGTCAGAGGTTGTGTTTAGGATTGGATTACACACTACTGAAAATAAACGGAATACCCACTTTTACGATAATTCAATATTGATATTGTGAAAAAAAAGAGGAAAAACTCATGGAAAGAAGTGATGTGCAATACATACAATATGAAGGAATTTAGGGCATGGCTTAAAGTCCTATGACTTTAAAAATTGCCACAAAGATATAATTGAAAACCTTGAGTCATACAATTCAAATGTTGCAACTAATTTCCAGGACACTACCAGTAGTTAAGCTCAATAGAAGCAGAAGTTTTCATTTATTGTAACTAAACCATCTAAATATAATTTTCAGATTCTTCCCTCTCACAAGAGAATGACTTACACACAGACACACACACACTCACACACACACACACACACACACTTTTATGTGTGAATAAAATAGTGTCTAACATCTTAGCTATTACTTCATGGTCTTCATTGTTGAACCATTAGCTCATGGATGTCCCCATTTGTAACGAAGCTTCTGAGTTCCTTTTCCAAAGCATAGATACTGTCTTTTTAATTCTTCCTTAGTCCAAAGTTACTCTGATTAGAAGCTGTCCTAAACAAAGAACATTTATGAATACTGTAAGACTACTAGTGTTTATTATTGTCAATGGTACTGCAGTAGATTTAGGTGGTTTTCCTCCTTTCCTGGGCTTCTCCTAAGATCATTATTTCTTTCATTGGCATATGATCATTTTTAAAGTACTGATCAACAAAACTTATTTTCAGGAAGGCAGAACATTTCCAAAATGCTGGAATTATTTTATCATATCACCAGTATACTCATATTTTTTATCAGCTGAAGTAAAAACCAATATTGTTCAAAATTATCACATCTTTACTTGGATAGGATGTATTAGATTGTCTGAAACATTTTAAATTCACATTCATTTTGTGTGTTTTTGTTTATGTCAGCTTGTAATTTTATCTTATCTTCCAATGCATTTTCCACATCTTGTGTATGAGGGTGTGCATAATACAGGTTTTCTAGAGAAAAATAAAATTTTTCACTACTAATTTTTTCTAACAAAGATATTTTTTCATGATACGTTAAGTAGTATTGCAGAAATATTTTTATTATTTTTCAATAAAAGTAACATTTTCATATTGCTAATGTCAGGAATCCCTTGTTAATTCTAACATACAGTATCTGTATCTATACAGTTATCTGGAATATAGAAATATGTAGAACTCATACAGAATACACAGTGACTGGAAAACTGCCTGAAGTTCAAGTGATTGAGGTGCCAGCTGGTCAACTCAACTGCTCAATCATTGATGCCATTTAAATTCCAAAAATTTAAATGGGGTCTTAGTTTGTTTTCTATCACTATAAAGATCATGATGAAAAATTCTTACAGAAGAAAGATCTCATCATACATCTTACGTGTTATTGAGTGAAGTCAGGGAAGGTAGTTAGTCAAGAAAGCAATCTGGACACAGGATCTGAAGCAGATGGTATGTTTGTTTAAGAGCTATTTTGTGAACTCTCAATATGTAAACAAACAAATGATTGTTATTGACCATTTCATTCAACCTTAATTGCCCTTTGTTCTTTTCTTTAAAAAGTCCTTCTTGGATTCCTATTATGTTAGAATGCCATGTCACTACGAATACAATTGAATTTTTTTCTAGACACATTCAGTATTTCTGAACTGCATCATTACCAAACACTTAATTATCTGATATTAGATGACATAGTTATCATAGATTTTATTTAGTAATATTGCATTTGTAGTATTGTTCACTTTTGGAAAATATCTTGAACATTTGATATTGGTATTGTAACATGCTCTTAAGAAAGACACATGATAACCAAATGATAAGCAAAACAATCTTGTACAATAAAGGAACTTCAGAAGGCATCATCATCCATGGCATCAAGCTCTATTACAGAGATACAGTAATGAAATAAGCTTGGTACTGGCATAAAAACAGAGGTTGACCAATGGAAAAGAATTGAAGACCCAGACAATAATCCACAAACCTATGAACACCTGATTTTTGATAAAGAAGCTAAAATTATACAATGGAAAAAAGAAAGCCTTTTCAACAAATGGTGCTGGTATAAATGGATGCCAACCTGTAGAAGAATGAAAATAGATTCATATCTATCCCCATGCAAAAAACTCAAGTAAAAATGGATTAAAGACCTCAATATAAATCCGACCACAATGAACCTGATAGAAGAGAAAGTGGGAAGCAGCCTTGAATGCATGGGCACAGGACACCACTTCCTAAGTATAACCCAAGTAGCAGAGACAATAAGAGCAACAATGAATAAATGGGATTTCCTGAAGCTAAGAAGCTTCTGTAAGGCAAAGGACACAGTCAATAAGACAAAAAAGCAGCCTACTGAATTGGAAAAGATCTTTACCAACCCCACATCAGGCAAACAACTGATCTCCAAAATATATAAGAGAACTCAAGAAATTAGAAATCAAAACTTTAAATAAGACAAGTGAAAAACTGGGGTACAAAACTAAGCAGAGAATTCTCAAAAAAAAAAAAAAAGAATCTCAAATGGCCAAAAGATACTTAAGGAAATATTAAACTTCCTTTGCTATCAGGAAAAGGCAAATCAAAACAACTCTGAGTACACTTGTCAGAATGACTAAGATCAAACACACCAATGATAGCTTATGCTGAAGAGGATGCAGAGTAAAGGGAACACTCATTCATTAAAGTACGAATCAATCCCACACCAGTTTGGAATTATTAAAAGGGTTATTTATTTGAGGGGAAAAAACTTACAGAACACCATCCTAGACAACAGCCCTCTACCAGGAAAGGAGTCTGAAGCAAGAGAGCAAGAGGAGGGCTGCTGCTGATTTTTAATGAGAAAGAGACCACACCCCAGTGGACTGGTATCTCAAAGGCTATTGGCTGAAGGAACAGAAGGAGCTCCTGCAGCACATCCCCCTTTTGTTTAAGTAAGAGATTTCTAAACCTACTACAAAATATACAATAAGAACAAATATCCTATTCTAACTAGCTTGAGTCTTGTCTAATAAATAACTTGGCCAAGTCATGAGAGGAAAGTAAATACATTTATCTAGTCTTTAACCCATCAAAGATCTGAGAAGGGAAATAATGTTACCTGAGTAATTAGGAAGTGCAATCAAACAACTTCCAAAATATGCAACAAATCACAGAGACAACTGGCTACCTGGGCAATCACCCAAAGTCACATTTGCAGCATTGAAGCAACCAACTTTGGCTAAGGTTTCAGCGTTGAAGAAACCAACTTTGGCTAAGGCCTAGAATAACTGACAGATTATTTTTAAAAGGAAGAAATTGTCCAAAACCATCTTACCCTGTCTTGGCAAGATTTTACAGTTCTGTCTATCCATTTCCGGATACTATGCATTTTGTCAGTAGTTGAGGTATGGGCAGTTCCTTGACCAGAGGCTGGTTTTGCCAAGAAGAAGACAAGCTCCAAGTGGAGTGTCTTTGGTGCTCAACAATCTCTCAGGAATAGATCAGTGTTGCCAGGAGCGATTATGTCTCACTACCACAGACACAGAACTCTAAGTTAGATTAAATGCCATTTTCTAAAGCTCTTTGAAGAGGTTGAAGATTACTTATTTATACAAAATATAATCTCTATGTATCTAAAAAACCTGACTAGTCTAGCCATAAATATAACAAACATAGATGACTATTAATCTATAATTCTTAATACCTATATAACTTAAAGACTAAGACAATAAACAACTGCAATAAATGAGGACAATGAGCTCCAAATGTAAACAATGTACAAGTATACACTGCAATATGGTAAATATATATATCAATACATAAACAATATATAAATATCTTAATCAGTGGTAGAAATGTATACTGCAATATGGTAAATATATATATCAATACATAAAAATGTTTTAAACAGAGGTAGAAGCATGCATGCATTCAGTATTCAATATAATTTAACTTTTTATCCAATGTATTTGTCTATGAACAATAACTTACAAATAGCAATCTATTATCCCATCATCCAATTTTCCTTTTGTTTCTTTTTTTTTCAAACTGATCCCTGAGTTTATAAAATTCCTCCCCCAACCTTCAACCGTATACAAACTATAATCAACCCCTAAATGATGTCCCTAAGTCTGAGGACAAACTGGGTTGGTAGAAGGGACATTGTCCCCTAGAATTACTTGCAGCTGTCATGGGGGCAACATTCTTTCTAGGGGATCCTGTGAAAGTAAAATGATGGTTAAATTTCAAGATCAATGTCTGGTAAAATTGCAAATAGTCTCTGAGTATTTTGTGGAGGTCTGGCCAGAATGTTGTAAAAGATGTGCACCATTTCAGCTAACCAATTGGAACCGTCTTGTGCAGCTGGTACTTGAAATAGTTCTTGTAGTAGTGCTATCAGTATCATGACATCATATCAACCAGATAGAGTTGCTGTTATGGGGCCCCATCTTCTTCCTGGAAACTTCAAAGATAACTGCAGGAAAAATTCATTGTTCATTGTAGAAAACTTAAACATCATTTATATAGACATATATGGTTGTATATATCCAATGAAAGGCATGATAAAGACAAAAATACATATAAAGAAAAACAAAGATGTTTTCTAAATTCATTTTTCTAACTGTCCCATATCATGGCTCTTGTCATGAGACAGAAACTCTAGGTTTTTCTCTTAATAACAGGCTTGAAATTAGAGAGGGACTGAGCCAAAGTCCAACTCCAAAACCAGCTCTATAAATTTAGAAACATAAACATATCTTTAATTTTTATATTTACAGAACCTATTTGGTTTTCTTGATGATCCCTATTGGGTAGCTATTTTTGCATCGGTCAAACATTCAGGGTCCCTTGAATTTTTTGAAGATGAGTGTGTTCCTGCAAAGACAAAAACAGAACCCAACCCCCATTCTATAACTTTTTCTTACCACCTATATGATTATCATCATTGTGGATGAGTTGGCATGTCTCCTTTGCAAGAGGTTTCTCCTCTTCAAACAGAATCTTTATTAATTTTGATGGTATCCACAATTTTTTTCTGCTGTGGAAAAAAGAACAAAATCCCTTCCCCAAAGCAGCACATCTCCTGGCTTCCATTGTGAGGTTAGCACATCCTTGAAATAAACCAGTCGATTTAGTTCAGCAGATTTCTCCATTATCCAATGTCTTTCTGCTGCTGTTGTCCCTTTCTCATTAGTGTTAAGAAAATTCAAGGTTAATAAGGCATTTTGTAATCTATTTCTAGGGGCATTTTCCAACCATTCCTGTTTGTTTAACATATCCTTTATAGTTCAATTTGATCTTTCTATGACTGCCTGACCTGTAGGATTGTAATGTATACCTGTAACATGGTTAATATTATAATAAGCAAAAAGCCGTTTCATTTTACTAGAGACATAAGCTGCACCATTATCTGTCTTTATTTGGGCAGGTATACCCATGATGGCCATAACTTCTAATAAATGTGTGATTACTGAATAAGATTTTTCTGAGCTTAAATCAGTTGCCCTCTGAAACCCTGAATAAGTATCAATGGTGTGATGTAAATATTTTAATCTTCCAAATTATGCAAAGTAGAACACATCCACCTGCCAGATTTCATTCATTTGATTACCCTTTGGGTTGGTCACTGCAGGTACCTGTGTTTGGTTATATAAAGAACAAGTAGGGCATCTCTTTATAATCCTGTTAACGAGTAGATGGGCTGGTATCTCAAAGGCTATTGGCTGAAGGAGCAGAAGGAGCTCCCGCAGTAATTCATTGCTGGTGTGAATGCAAACTTGTACAGCTACTTTGGCAATCAGTATGGTGGTTTATCAGAAAATTGAGATTCAACCTACCTCAGGATCCAGCAATACCACTCTTGGGCAAATACTCAAATTATGATCAGTCTTACTACAAAGGCATTTGTTCACCTGTGTTCATAGCAACATTATTTGTAATAGCCAGAACCTGGAAACAACCAAGATGACCCTCAACTGAAGACTGGATAAAGAAAATGTGGCACATTTACACATTAGAGTACTACTCAGCGGTAAAAAACAATGACTTCTTGACTTTTGCCTGCAAATAGATGGAATTAGAAAACATTATCTGAGTGAGATAACCCAGATCCAAAAAGATGAATATGGTATGTACTCACTCGTAAGTGGATGCTAGCTATAAATAAAGGATACTGAGCCTATAGTGCATGATCCTAGAGAAGCTAAGCAACAAGGTGTACACTAAGAAGAACATATATAGATCCACCTGAGAAGTGGAAACAGCCAAGATAGCCTGACAAATTTGGGAGTATGGGGGTAGGGGAGAAGGGAAGTTGGAAGGGAAAGAAGAGGGGAGAAGGAGAAGGTTGAGGAAAACTTGAGAGAATGGGATAGTTGAGAAGGAGGAAGGACAGAGATGAGAGCAAGGAAAGATATATCTTAATTGAGGGAGCCATTATAGGCTTAACAAGAAAACTGGCTCTAGAGAAATTCCCAGGAATCCACAAAGATGACCCCAGCTAAGACCCTAAGCAATAGAGGAGAGGGGGTCTGAACTTGACTTGCCCTGTAGTCAGACTGATGAATACCTTAAATATCACCACCATAGAACCTTCATCTAGCAACTGATGGAAGCAGAGGCAGAGATCCACATTGGAGCACTGAACTGAGCTCTTAAAGTTCAGTTGAAGAGTGGGAGGAATGATAATATGAGCAAAGGGTTCAAGACCATGATGGGTATACCCACTGAGACAGTATATCTAAGCTAATGGGAGTTTACCAATTCCAGCCAGATTGGGAAGGAACAAGCACAGGACAAAACTAGTCCCTCTAAATGTGGTTGACAGTTGTATGGCTAGGGAAAACTTGGGGAGTCACTGACAGTGGCACCAGCATTTATCCCTAACTGCTTGTACTGGCTTTTTAGGAACCTATTCTCTTTGAATGATACCTTGCTCAGCCTACATATAGTAGGGAGGTTTGGACCCTCCCCAAAGCAATGTGCCTTATCCTCTCTGAGGATTGGATGGGGATGGGGTAGGAGGGTATGTGGAGGTAATGGGAGGAGGGAAGGAAGTGGGAACTTGATTTGTTATGTATAATGAAAAGAGATAATTTGTTTTCTTTTAAAAAAATAAAAAAAGAATAACATATGATGAACATTGCTTTGGGGAATTGTGAGAGAGGCTCTAGGAAAAAAGGCAGAGCCTTTACCTCTGATACATTTGTTTCCCTGGATTGTTCTTGGATATGATTTTATTCTTCCTGCAACAAATATTTACATTCAATTTATATGAAATGCTTATTCTTGTTGGATGTTAGATCATAGTTTAAGAATCCCATCTGGTTAAAGGATGTACTGAGTGCTGTCCTCAGTGTACTCTGACTCTGGATATGGCCCTCTGCCTTGTTTTCATGCTTTCGCAGGTATAATCTATATATGTGCCAGGCACTGGGTTTGAACTGGTCTGTCCTGAGAAAGTTCTGGGAAAGAGCTGCTCTGTTAATATTTAGTATGAACTTACTGGCATTTATTTACATGTTTTCTGATCTTTTTTAAAAATCATGTTTTCTGAACTCAAATAATCTTTCTTGTATCACTGCTTTCTTTGTTACATTTGTGTATAAAATTACACTGGCACAGAAGTAAGGTTGTATGCAGCATTAGACTATATCCTGCCCCATTCATTCACGTCCTCAGATCTCAGTTAGTCCAGACACAGACTGCATAGGTAGATTAAAGTTGACAACTGGGGATCCACAAACCTTTCAAAAAACTTCTCTCTCTAAAGACAGCTTCATCCCAGTGTAATGAAACTGTTCACAGAAAATTTCCTTCTTCTAGAACAGAGATGTCTACATTGTCCCTTTGCATAATCACACCCATGACTAACATCCCTTAAGCTGTCAGGATTGCCTTTCAATTGTTTTTAGATGAATTCTATGCCAATTTACATTTGACTCAACAATATGATCCTATTAATCTGTGGCATACTAGGTTGGCAGCCTCATTCTTCCCTCTATCACATCCAGACAGCTGTATTATCTTGATTTATGGCTTCAGGTTGACAGTGGCTCCACAGCATCTTACACTTTGTCCCACTGAATTGACTTTGCATCATCATCACAGTGTGCACTATACATTGCATCCTCAGGCTCAAGTAGAATTTTTAGAAGATGCTTAGAAATTGGATCTTAGTTTTACAGCTGTGAAGTGAGAACTTGTTACCATATGCAACTTCCCATTCACATTCTCCAGTGTTCCTGTAATTTTCCTCTATTCTCAAGACCTCCAACTGAATGAGGAAGTAAAATATGAAGGATGCTTAAACTAATAAATAGTACTCTGTTCCAAACCATATTTGTCTTCATAGCATTGTTCCAGACAGGGTGAAGGGATATCATGGAAAGTAGTTGATACTCAACAGCAGTGGTGATATAGTTTCACAGTAATCCATGAGTATGATGCATGTAACCGCTCCCTAAGAACTGCCATTTCCTCCCTTATGACTCTTAGTAGTGGATTACTCAGGCAGTTAAAAGTACGGAGGCATTGAAAAGCATATGATTCAAGCAACACCTCATTTCATAAAAGAATAACATGCCAGTTTCCAGACTTATTATGGTTCTTTTGTAGACTTACAATATTAAACAAATGTAAATCAGAATGATTACATTTATCCTGCGATGTTTATCATACTTTAGTGATCAGCGATCGTTTCTCTTGTATTTTGGTCAGAATGCTCATGCGGGGGGAGTTATTGAATATCAACCATTTTCTTAAGCAAAGCAGTGATCTTTTCCCGTCATTCTACTATTCTCCTAATCTTAGCATTTATTGTTGAGAAGATCTAGGGAGATCCCACTTAACATGTTCAACTGAACACAGAAAAAATGGCTTGATTTATTCATGTATATAAATACAATTTGCATCAATTGCATTTGGTTGAGTACATGTCTAATACAGAAAAGTAATTTTCTAGCAATATAAATATTTATGTTCTATTGAAAAGCTGCTGTTCTCCTAGTTCCCGGAACAGGAAGACTCGATGGTGCATGATACAAGCTTGTGACTCAACCATGACCTACATATAGCATAAATAATATGACTTCTTTTGTCGGTTACATGCTTTTGAGATTTTGCAGCCAATTGTCATTTTATTGGCTATGATTAATTTGGTATAGTAAATTTATGACAGATTCCAATGAGTTGAAAAATCAAAAGATCACATTTCATGTGAACTAATAATTTTCTCTAGATTGTCTACTACTTTCATTACCTTTTTGGTTAAATTGATACTAAATTCTCTGTTACTACGATCACCTATCTTTACAAATCTAACAGCTTTGGCAGTTAATAAAGTTTGTTGCTCTTCCAGAAGATCAAAGTTCAGTTCCTAAAACCTATCTGGTTGCTCACAACCTCCTATGACTCCACCCCTAGGTTATCCACTGTTTTCTCTGGCCTCCACTGGCGTACCACAGAATGGCACACACACACACACACACACACACACACACACACAGAGAGAGAGAGAGAGAGAGAGAGAAAGAGAGAGGGGGTTTATATACATATACATATACATACATAAAAACTAAAACTAAATATAATTAAGCAAAACAATAATCTACCTACATGTAAATCAGAAGTCAGGTAGAGGTCTCATTGGGTGGAAATAACTATATCAGCAGGTTGTTTTCAGTTTTGGAGACTTAGAAACAATTCATTTGCATTTTCCGATTCTACTCTTGATCCTTTTCTTCCTCCTTCAATGCCAGCCATCTTAAACTGGGAACTTTATGTCGTTATCTGAAATTATCAGAGACTAACAATAAAAATAAGTAAACAAATAAATAAATAATGTGATCTGAGTTGTAAGAAGAAAGAAATACTTGCTTTAAAAAAGTCTATAATTGTGGGAGCTGGAGAGATCATTCAGTGGTTAAGAAAACTTGATGTTCTTCCAGGGAACTTCGGTTTGATTCCTGTAAGCCCCCTAGCTGTTAGTAACCTTCTCCAACTCCAGTCCCAGGAGATAAATCCTACCTCCTCTTTGAGTCTCCATAGACACTGTGTGCATATGGTGTACAGTCACACATGCAGCCGTAACACCAGCACTGTAGAAATAAATAAATGGATAAGTTAATTTAAAAGATCTACATTGTTGATGGTCTTATGAAAAATTTGTGAAGGCTCAGAATATTGCAGAAACTGCCAAATGATCTGGAGTTCTCTTTAATTGTTTTATTAGCCACTCAGTGATCACATCTGTGTCTAACCTGTTATCTCTGTTACTATGAGATAGAGTGTTATCCTACAAGAGCACTAGCTTCACCCAACAGAAGCGTGAAGACTGTCAACAGATAGAACGTGAAATCTTCAGGGAGACTTCCGCAGTATTGTCACCTAGCTACCTGTTGTTTCCACCAATGTATTTGAAAATTTCCCTGTTTTATGACTTTCTTTTTGATTACAAATATAAAAGTTTCATGAAAACCTTTCCCCACTGGAACATGTTATTTGTGTTAACCTGAGTCTGTTTGCACTCCATGGTCGCTCATGTTTGGCTCACATTTTGGATTTCTTATTTCATTTGAATTGAAAGCAGTTCTGTTTTTGTTTTCTTTTTTTTTCTTTTTCTTTCTTCAACAATAATAGCTAAGCCCCATGGAAGGATCCTGAAACTTCTGAAGCCAGTGTCTTTGATATCAGTATCTTACAGTTAGCATAGGGAAAAGACTGACATTCTTATAAATTTGTAGAGTGTGATGAATATAGAATGCTCCACAAAGGCCAAAGCAATTAATAATGCTGGCATTATGCAGTAATAAACAAACCTATTTATGGCAACACAGCGTTATGCACTTTTGACTGAGATAGAGGCTCCTGATGCCAAAAGAATTGGCTTGAGAATCTCATTGAAATTACAAAGATTAAATACTAATTACTGGAAGAAAATGGAAGAGCTCATCCTAATCCTTGCATAACCATGGCTGTGCTTTCCCTTCAGCGCAAATCCACATATGCATTGTTATGCAGACCTACGCCTTCCTATTCCATAAAATTTTGTAATGGCTTGAAAATGAGACACAACCTTTTGTCTAATTCTCTTTTTGAAAACTAAAATATATAATTCCATTAGCTGACCTCTCACATATTAGGTCCTAAGCAAATTATAATTGTTGTTGTTACTCTTTGATTCTCCCCTTTGATATTATTATACTAATTAAGATATCTAATTGCATCTCAATGTTACAATTAATCAAATCCATTTCCTTCTCTCTATAAGGGTCCTATTATTTATGAGAGCGAAAGAAAGACATAGTGAGTTGGGGGAGAGGGAGAAAGAGAGGCAGAGAGGGAGAGATAGAAACAAATTTTTGTTCACTTAGGATAAATGGCTAGAGTCTCTTATTTGGCTACAGATGACTTGATAAAATCAGCAAAATCTTAAGCAAATGTTTTCAGAAACCAGAAAACATGCAGGGCAAAGCAAAAATCCTAGACAGAAAGTCAACAATGAAGTGAGCTCCAGGATTTTACCAGTTTATTTCCAACCAAGCTCCATTTCTAAGATGCAATTCTGGGTTAGGAATCACGGTAGGCAAGGGAGCTTGCCACATTCAAGAAAGAAGTATGGTTGGTGAAACAAAACCTAATGCCTGACATGAGGACTCTGGTTGTCTTTAAAGCAGGGTTTCTCAACCTTCTTAGTTCTGAAATCATAAAATTATTTTTGTTGCTCCTTAATAGCTGTAAGGAGCAAATGGATTCTTAAGTTGGATCGAAAGCAAGCTATGTTAAAAATGTTTAAATGTTTTATAAAACATAAAATATTGTGGAACTCAATGATCTAAAATTCTTAGCATAGCCCCTTTAATTACAAGAGTTTAAGGGATACTGCAGAGGAAAGAAATCCTGCAGACAGGAACAGTACAAGAGAATGTTCTGACATTTAGTATGACAAGAGTCAGAGAGAAAGAGAGTAGGGAACATGAGAACTTAGAAACATCCTTGAATTTAAACTTACTCTAGTATTAAAACTCATGACATCTAGTTGTGCCCATGACCTCCTAGAAAATGAACACACTTTCAAATCCCTATTGCTTATATAGTTGGACCAGTGTTACTTTATGGATAATGGAGCTAAGTTTGAATTGTTTTTACGAATTAGGCTTGTTTTATTATTTCATGTACAGGTAGTATGTGAGTGTGTGTGTGTGTGTGTGTGTGTGTGTGTGTGTGTGTGCTGCTCAGATGTGGCTTATTGGCTCACTGATTAACAACTGCTATTCTTTTCAGATATCCAAAAATCAGTGATTATGAATTACCATTCATAATTCATTGGTCTTTGTACAGCATTATGAACCTATTTTTCTTTAATTCATTTCGGATTTCTACCTATTCTTCAACTTATATATTATGTTCTTTTCTGAATTACTTGATATTTCAAAATTATAGATAAATATATGTGTACATATGTTTACCTGAGAAAGCATAGAGTGAAATAAATAATGTTATTAAAAATACTATTGGAGATATTCAGCAAACATGTGTTTTGCCAGGCAATATTGCCCATTTCTTTTTTCTGCTTACTGAAAATAGAATGTGTTCCATTCCTTTCTATTACAGGATGCTATTCACTGACTTTAATTCTGACTAACACTTGTCAGAGCTTTATATTCCTTGTATTGGAACAATGTCATTAATGTGTTCCATCTTTTACTGCTTCTTGTGACAAATATTTAAACTAAATTGTTGGAGTTATTTTTGTGTCAGATATTTGAATTAAAATGTACTATGTTAATGTCTACATGTCATTTAAATATTAAAGTTTTCCATTTCTGCACTTAATAAGTTCAGAAGAGGATCAACATTTAACAGTGAATATGAGGGTGGATTAAGCATAAGAGTTCATAATTATATGTAATAAAACCTCAATCTATAATATTTATTTAAGTCATAAAATTTTTTCTGCCTTAATTTCTTAAACAGGAAAATCACAGAAATGGAGTCTGTAAGACTGCTTACTGTTGGTATACTACTCATAGAATGTTTTGCATCTTAATATTGTTAAATTATATTCTAGATTTTATAATATTAAATAAGATAATAAAGTGGTTAACTTGATTCTTCTACATGTGGACATCCAAAAATATCTGTTTAAGATGATGACTTTTCTCCATCATATCATTTTTGAATGTGTCAAAATGAGATGGTTGTAATTTTTGTAATCATATTTAAGTCTTCTATATTACTTTATTAATCTGCATGATAATTTTGTCCAAGTTTTTATTACTATGGCGCTGTAATACAGCTTTAAGTCTGGCCTGATAATTCCTCTGGCTTTTACCTTTTTGTCTCAAAATTGCTTCGGCTATCCAAGAGCTTTTGCAGTTCCATAGAAAGCCTATCCACAGTAAAGTCTTCTCTAGAGACTATTGCATCCATCAGCTACAGGATGGATGCAATGGTCTCTAGAGAAGACTTTATTGTTGCCATATTGATAAACAAGTTTAATTTGCATGTACACTCTAAATCCCTAACTTTATATCCACAGATAAGCATGCCTTTTTCCATCACTAAACCTCTTACCGAGGTACACAGAAGTGTACACAGAAATCCACAACCTGTCAAAATCCAGAGAATACTGACCACGGGGTTTCCTTTTCCCATGATACTTATGCAGCACAACTTCTATACCTAAGGTCAGGAAGGAGAGTGGAAGAGAAGGGACGAAAGATAAAATCAGGAAACCAGAGCATCTTCCAAGAGAGTGTATATGACAGGAAGTAGCATCCAAGAAATCTTAACACTATGTCTGTCTAGAAAAAACCTAAGACCTGCACAATGACAACACTGGTTGACGTTCCAATGTGGACAAAAGAAATCTTTCAAATCCCCATGCCTAGATAAAGATCTACAGATTATTAACCGCTGTTAGGAGATTTTTTTCCTCTAGGGATGAACCTCTTGATAGGTTTTCCAATTGTAAATGGCTATTCCTAAACACATGTACACATATGAGCCAGACTAAAATGACTCATATATATATACATATATACACATATATATAAAACAATAAAATTTAAATAATAAGATTTCATTAAATTAAGAGAGAGTTTGGCAGACACAGAAGGAGTTAGAGGTGAGGGATAAGAAATAGAAATGATGTAAATATAGTATACTTATTACAAAATAATAAAATAAATGAATAAATGTCAAAACATAATGCACAGATTTAAATATACAGAAAAATATTTAGCTAGTGAAAATTATTTAAAAATAATTGTGTTGTCATCAATAATATTAATGATTTTGAAAAATTCCAGGACAGTTTTAGTAGGAAACCAAAATTATTTGCATCTTGGCTGATTTCATCATATTTCTTCATAACATTGTACATTTAATTTTATCAATTGCTAAGTACAGCTAGTATAATTTTTATATTTAATATATAGGATAGCAGCATTATTTAATTTTGATTCTTGTTCATTTTAATTTTGTATAAATCTTAGTATGTAATAAATTATTTCCCCAGATTGCAAATAGAGGAATTACCATAGTTTAAATTATTATCCACTTTGTCCCTATGTATTTTGTTGAGAATTTCCTATATGTATATAAAGCTTTTGGTCAAACCCACTCTCCAAACTATCCTCTAATTCTACCTCAGCCTCCCTCTATGTTCCCTCTAAAGTTTATGTACCTTGTTTGAATAGTCACTATTCCAATTCAGTGCTGGCAGCAGGTACATGGGAGTAAGACCACATTCTTTCTAATGAAGCAAGCCTATTCTTGTTCAAACAGCTGCTAGCAGTTGCCAATAACATCTCACACAAGAGTGAAACTTCAGGAATCCTGCTCCATCAGTGCTGTGACTGAAGCTGATTGGATTTCATGTAGTTCTTGTTCATGTTGTCACAGCCACTGTGAGTTCATGTATCCAAGAATACTGTTATGCTGGGAAAATACTGTTTCTCTACAATGTCGATTAATTCTTATAGTATTTCTTTTTTAATTTAAATTTCTTTTATTATTTGAGATTTTTGTATACTAGGAATGTTAGCAGCACTTTTACCTTTCTTTTACTTCCTCTAACTTCTCCAAGGTCCCCACTAGCTTGCTCTCAAGGTCTTATTTCTTCTTTAATGATTATGTTTACACCACACACACACACACACACACACACACATACACAGCACAGTACATATCCCACACACAAACATCTTATTTAGCCCACTTATTGTTGCTTATATGTGTGTTTAGGGATAACTCTTGGGATTTGATAAGATATAAGGAAGCTTTTCTCTAGAGAAAACTAGTTTCCTCTTCTCAGCAGCCATCAATTACCCATAGGGCTTCAAATAGGAATGGGGTTCTGTGAAATTTCCTTAACCATATTGGTATGTTAACTGACATTAAAAGTGTGCATATCGTGTTTATGCAACCATACTTTGAGATTTGATGAATGTTTTCTGCTTTGTATAATTTCTTCAAAATTTCCATTCAAAAGTTACTTAGTTCAACTCTTTTTACTGTCATTCTCTTATTTCAGGCATATAGTTATAATTATACCATACCTAAATTCTCTTACTACCCTTTTAGATTAAAACAATGTAGCCTTTTATGTGTAGGATACATATGTGTGTGTGTGTGTGTGTGTTTGTAGGAGATACACACACATACAATTGTGCTGAAATGCAGTTATGCTTCTTAAATGGAATATATAGATCTTGCAATCAGATAATTTTAATCAGAAATAAAGTCCTGAAATGAAAAAATAATCTGAGTCCCTGAGAAGAAAACCTTTCTATGGGTGAGACTTCATCTTTCAAGTGTTGGAACCAGTCATCTTAGATTCTGTGCACGTGAAGTGTACCGTGCAATATGAATTTTCAGCATTTTCTCAGTCAGCAGCTGGTCAAACCCCCGAACTTAACAGTAGGTTGAAGATAAGACATATGCTAAAAACCAGTCTGAATAATGATCAGTAGTTACATAACTGTAGATCAAGAGTGAAATTCTCAGAAACTGTTTAATGTTTTTAAGTTAAAATTTCTCCTGTCACCTTTTCAAGTGCATAAGATTTTTTTTAAAAAGTATCATTTTTATTTACTTTTTATAATGAGTAGTTCTGTTGTTGAGAAAAGTGCTCTGTATCATATAATTTCTGCTTTTGCAGCTTTAGTTATTAAAAGTAATATGGAATTGTCGCAGATTCTCACATCTGTTCCCGCATCTGTGTGTACCTTTCTCCAGAGGACATTGGCCTCAGTGAAGACAGCTGCCTTCCTCTCACATCTGTGTGCACTGTCTTCAGGGCTCAGTCACCTCCATGAAGCCAGAAATTTCCCTGACTCATATAAATGCTTCTCATTAGGAAACTCTGCCCATAAGCCTTCAGGAGAAAAAGTCACTGAGAACAGAATGCTCAACCTCTCTTTGAAGAGACTGGAGAGCAGAGAAGGGATAAGATAAAAGCTTATTTATTGATAGAAAATCAGCTCTATCTATCGATAAGTAATCAAGATAGAAAATCAAGTCCAGTGATTTGTAAGTCAGAATTTGTTCATATTACTTTGGTTTAAATAATTCAATAAGAAAACAATTAGAACCCTTCCTCTTCATACAGCAAGCACTCACATAATTGAACGCACTCTGAGTCCCATGGTGGCACTTCCAGAATAGCATCATAAGTAGGCTTTCACACTCAGGCAGTCTTCTAGGTCATATCATGTGGGATAAGGAGACTGAGAAAAAAAATCTTAAACGAATTAATTGTTATACTCCTTTATAAAGTGAGTTTCTTTGTCAGATATTATCCTGTTTAGAAAATAATTCTGGGGAGTTTACTCAACTCTTTGTCAGCTCTGTGCAGTCCCAGTCTGTGCTCCAGAGGGCTGAGGTCACAGGGATGGGTGGGTTTGGGGTCTGGGTGTGACTTGTGGATTGCAGGGTCCATGCTGTGATGTTGAGGTAGCCTACCTGTAAGAGGTTTGCCTTCTGGCTGGCTAGTGGAGCAGAATTCTGGTGGGGGAGGGGCCTGGGTTTTACAACTGAGCCTACAGCCTAGAGAGTGAGTTGTGCAGCTGAAGGGCTAGTCACTCACCTCTTGGTAAGCTCTGTGCAGGTCCTGTCTGTGTCCCAGAAAGCCACTGAGGATGAGGGGAGTCGGGGGATTGGTATGGAAAATGAGAAAAGTTTGTGTTATAAAATTTTAAAAAATACAAAACAAACAAAAAAGGGAGAAATAGTTTGATCAAAATTCACAAGTCATTTATAGTTGAATTTATGTATCTGTGGATTCCACATTCTTGCATTCAATGAATGCAATCGATCAAAATTATCTGAAAAAAATATACTGAAAATGTGCAAACTTCAAAAAAAAAAGAAATAATCATGGAGTATTAAACAAAAATATATTGGCTCTAGCAATTCATACTGAGAGAAAGTAAGAGTTCTAGTGCAGATAGTTGGCTGCCACTTGGATTAAGAACCATCTGCTGTAGCAAACACACCACTCGTGTACTATGGTTTACCGAGAATAGTCTGTCTTGTCCACATCGATCTTAATTCACCACGTTCTGTTTTAAGAGTCTTCATCCAGAAAGAGATACTTTGATGCCCATCCTTAAAATCCTCCCATAATATCTCCTCTTGATGTAAATCTCTCGTAACCCAGTTTTCAATTGTGACACTTATCAGCTCCTTGTTATTATGGTTCATTGTCAATGTGACCTTGGCTCGGATCCGTCGTTCAGATGTTTGGATGCATTCTAATCATGCATGTTTCAGGGCGTTCGTTTTGATGATTTGGACATTTCCAGTAGTGGGCTTTGAGTAAGATATCAGGACACAGTGAGTTGAAATGAGCAAGATAGACAAAACAAGGCAAAACAAAACAAAACAAAACAGGTGCAACAACAGAAACAAGAAAGAAGCTGATTAAAAAATTACACCAGAGTAGGCCTTTTGGACTTTTTGTAACTTCAACTTTAATGTCATTCTTCATTTTGTCTTCAGTCCATGCTTATATTTTGAAAATATTCAGTATATCAGCATCCATAATTACATATGTGAACCAATTCCTTAAAACACTCTTTCTAGTCTTCTCTCTGTGTCTTTATGGCATCTCTCTCCCTCTCTCCTCTCTCTCTCTCTCATCTGCCTCTCTATATCTAATCTCTTTATCTCTGTCATCTTTCTATATGTCTTTCTTTTTGTCTTTCTATACTGCCTATCTCCTCAGTATATATATATATATATATATATATATTTGTGTTTAGTTTATTTTTCTTGAGATGAGTGAATCAGTTCAAATTTGTGTTTCCACAATAATATTTTTTTCTGAAAGACAAGAAATGTTAATGCCCTATATATCTATTGTTATTTCTTTGAAGAGGAAACCCTTGAGTGAGGCTGTGGTGCTATAGCTTTTCCTCTGGTGGGGTCATCCTACTTGACAGTCTTGTGAACATAAATCCTTGGTTGTATATGCTGCACATATCCCCTCTGTTTTCATTCTCCAGATGAAACCTATAAACATGCCAAAGTTACTAAATTTAAAATAGTCCAATTTGTATCAAATGACCTATAATTAGTATATTTTGATATTTAAAATACCTTATTATGTCTTATACCATGAAGATATATCCATGTTTCATTGTACTTTTGAATGCATTGCAATGAAACTAGAAATTGAGTAAATCCTTATTAAAAAATCACAAAGTAGGCATAATTATTTTTAGAAAGAAATGTTATTGCACTAAAAATCAACTAAAAATGATTGCACGTCAAGAACTGCTTACATCAGCAGCTGTTATTGGAAATGCATGGACTTCATGCCTGAGTACTTTTCCATTTTGTTCCTTCATTCTCACCTTTGGCTCTGGCTACGTATTTCTGGTAAGGTGGGATAGATTCCATTTAGGGTGGTTGGCAGAGCAGCAAAACTTTCATTTTTGAAATGAAAGAGTAAACAAGTTGTGCTAATACACAGTGTGTGTATTTCTCTTGACTGCTAGGCAACATAAACTTTTTACACACCACAGATAAACTAGAGAAACTTGGCAATACAAATAACTTTACAAACTTGATTTAAAATGAAAGTGTGGACATCTTATTGATATTAACTATCTTAACATTATTACTAACCAGTTATCCAGTCACAGGCAGATACCTGGAGGTACACTGCTTAAACCAAAATCCCTGAATTCTCTATGTATGTGTGGAATTTTTTAATTAAAATAATATTATATTAAAATAAATATTAATTATAATGGCTACTAATTAAAGAGCTAGTGAATATGAAAAAATATTTTGAAATGTATTATATAATATCCAAATGAAAGAGAAAATATTTCTTCATTTTACTTTTAGGTAATGGTTCTTAGCTAATCACTACATCTAGATAGAATAAATACCTCATAAAATTTATATAAAGTATATAAAGTATATAAAGACGTCAAACCCAGAATATAACAAATAACATATGGATATATTATTTAAACAAATGAACAACATTTTTTGAAGTTGAACATATAAAATGGGGGAAACGAGAGTCAAATAATCCCAAGATGACTCCAAAATGGTGTATTCCAAGGCCTTTCTTCATTAAGGGGGAAAATTCGTGGAACAGAAACAGGGGTCCAATCTCAAGGTGTGGAACTCAGGAACAAGAGAGAGCGTGAGCTGGGCAGGACATTGGCTTTTTTGAGAACCCAAAAGTCACGCCCTTACATGTCCAACCTCTTGAAGGCCATTGGCTGAAGGAGGTTTCCCATCACCTTCCCCTTTTCTCTAAATTAGAGAGCTCCAAATCCAATACAAAACTATATACACTAAGACCATATATCAAGTATAAAATTAGAATTACTATCAGCTTAAATAATATTAAACAAGGAGTATATGTTAAATGTTTTAATAATTATTTTATCCTAAAAAGTCAAGTCTTATGATATAAATGGCTTGGCTATATCAAAAGAGGAAGGTAACTATGACTATCTAATCTTCAACCCCATCAAAGCCTGAGAAGGGAGATAATATTACTTGATTAGGTAGGAAGTACAATTAAGCAGCTTCTGAAATGTGTAGTAGATGACAGAGACAACTGGCTACCTGGGCAATCACCCAAATTCTCATTTGCAATGTTGAAGCAACCAATTTTGGCTAAGGCCAAATTGAAAGACCATGTTTAGAGGCAGGAAAATTTTTCAAAACTATATTATCATATTTATTTAAATCCTGTTTGTCCAGTCAAGACATCATGCACTTTGTCAGTGGTTGAGGCACAGGCAGTTAAAGCCTTAACTCTCACACCCTCCAATAATGTACTGCAATGCAAAATTGTAAGCCAAATAAATTCTTTCTTCCTGAAAGTAATTTTTGTCAGACATTTGTCACAGAGGCAAAAATAAAACAAGAACACATACATAAAAGGAGAGAGTATATGTATATTGACATATAAATTAGGTGTTTCTGTGTCCTTTCCATGTTCTACCTCATATAATTTTCAATGTCTCCCTTGCTTTCAAGACACACAATCTGTCCTACGTTTACCTCGCTGTTCTGATTTACCATGTCTATAAGAAGTTCTGGCATCCTGAACTGGATTGTTTTAAAACTCAGCCTCACATCTAGACTTATTTTTGAAGAACTGTATCCCCACAGATATCACACTTACGGTAGGAAACCATGCCCCAGAAAACAAGACATGTTTGTATCATCAAATTCCTTCTAGAATGGAATAGAATGATTGTGATCTAATCTACATGGGAAGTAGTAAAAGACGATCTCCTGAGTAAATTTGGAGCATGGGAACCATGGGAGAGGGTTGAAGGAGAGGGGAGGGGAAGTGAGGGAAACAGGAAAAAAATGTATAGCTCAATAAAAATCAAGAAAAAAGTCAGAAAAAAAGATTGTTTTGTTTGGATGAGACTTTTGTGTCTCTGTGTGAATTTTGAAATCAATTTGTTTTCAATTTCTTTGAAGAATTACATTGGAGATTTGATGGAGATTGCATCACATCTGTAAATTACTTTAGGTAGGATGGACCATTAATATTAACTATCTAATATTAACTCTATCATTCCATGAGCATGAGAGCTCTTTCCATCTTTGGGTATTTTCTTCAATTTCTTTCTTCAGTGTCTGAAAGTTTATTTAAAAAGAAAACAAATTATCTCTTTTCATTATACATACCAATACAAGTTCCCATTTCCTTCCCTCCTCCCATTCCCTCCATGTACGCTCCCACCCCACCCTCATCCAGTCCTCAGAGAGGGTAAGGCACATTGCTTTGGGGAAGGTACAAGGCCCTCCCTAATATATATATATATATATGCGCTGAGCAAGGTATCATCCAAAGAGAATAGATACCCCAAAAGCCAGTACATGCAGTAAGGATAAATACTTGTGCCACTGCCAGTGCCTCCCCAAGTCTGCCCCAGCCATACAACTGTCAACCACATTTAGAGGGACCAGTTTGGTCCTATGCTTGTTCCTTTCCAGTCCATCTGGAGTTGGTGAGCTCCCATTAGCTCAGGTAGATTGTTTCAGTTGGTCTTGACCTCTTTGCTAATATTCTCATTCATCCCACTATTCAACTTGATTTTGGGAGTTCAGATCAGTCCTCTGATGCAGGTTTCTTCCTCTGTTTCCCCCAGTTGCTGGATCAAGGTTCTGTGGTGATATTTAAGATATTCATCAGTCTGACTACAGGGCAAGTCAAGATCAGGCTCCCTTTCCTCTAGGGTCTTAGCTAGGGTCATCCTTGTAGATTCCTGGGAATTTTTCTAGAGCCCAGTTTCTTTCTAACTTTATAATGACTCCCTCAGTCATCCATGATCTTGCATAGGTAGGATCAACATAGTAAAAATGGCAATCCTACCAAAATCTGTCTATAGATTTAATACAATCCCATCAAAATACCAACACAATTCTTCACAGATCTTGAAAGAACAATAATCAACTTCATATGGAAAAACAAAAACCCAATGTAGCCAAAACAATCCTGTATAATAAAGGAACTCCTGAAGGCATCACCATCCCTGACATTAAGCTCTATTACAGAGCTACAGTAATGAAAGTTTTCATTGTACAAGCATTTCACTTTCTTGACTAGATTTATCCCAATATTTTAAATTGTTGTGAATAGGATTATTTTCTTATTTCTTTTTCACTTATGTTTGTCATTGTTTTATTAGAAAGTTAATGATCTTCGTGTATTATTTTTGCATTCTGTTAATTTGCTGAATGTTTTTATTAGCTGTGGGTGTTTTCTGGTAGAGACTTTAGTGTCATTCATGTATAGTAATATCGCATGCAAATAAATATAATTTGGCTCATCTTCCTATTTGAATATATTTTATTGTCTTCTCTTGTTTTATTGATCCATCTGAAATTTCAAGAACTATATTGAGTAAACAGTGGAGAAGTCGACAACCTTGCTTCTGAGTTCAATGGTTTGAGTTCATGCTAAACACCCTTTAGCATGTGTTTGGTGTGGTCTTGTTGTATATTACTTCTGTTATGTTGATCTATGTATGCCCCTTATGTCCGTAGGAACTCAAGAGGTTATAAAAAAGAAAGGATACTGAATTTATCAAAGTCCTATTCTGCATCTAATGTGATATCCTTGTAGTTTGTATCTTTTTTTCTATTTATGTAGCAAATTACTTCTATTGATTTGTGTATGCTGAACCATCTTTGCATCTCTACGCTGAAATTGATCTGAACCATGGTAGATAATTTTTTATGTGTTCTTCAATTCAGTTTGGAAAAAAATTATTGAGAATATTATATCTATGTTATCAGAGAAATCTATTTTGTAGAGTTCCTTTGTCTGGTTTTGATATCATGGTAACAATAGCTTCATAAAAAATGCTAGTGTTCCTTCCTTTGTTCTTTTACAGAAAATGAAAAGTATTGTGAGAAGGGAAAATTTATTTTTAAAAACATTCATGTCCTCACATTGCCGTCTGAGGATTCTGAACTATCTTGGGTACCACACCCCATCTCTACCATGGTACCACAGCGTGAGTACTGCAGTTCTCACAGGTATCACTGCCCAAAATTATTGCCACCAGGACTTGCTCACCTAAGGACCACATGTAGAAACCTGTGAGTTTTCAGATCCTAGTACCCTAGTTGTCTTTTTTCAACTTGACACAAACTAGATCTGTCTGTTTCTGGTCAGCTGGAGGTAAAGAATTAGCTGTGAATAACAAAAGCCCAGAACCACTAAAGTGAAACCTTTGTTTTGCTAGGACAATCAACACTGGTCATCTGGGATTGAAGAATCAGTTCTGATTAAGAAAAGACCAACATCAATGCAACAAAATACTCTGGGAAGTGTTTCCTCAGGGTCATCACAAAGAAACTGTGGTTAAAAGTGGGTGGGAGGCAAGCTGTATCTCATGTTGGCAAATGAGTTTCATATTGTATAAGAGTGCCCTAGCTAAAAGAACACTAAGAAAATGTTTAATAGAAGAATCAGAGAATACCATAATCAAGGCAAGATGGGAACTGATATGGAAGAAGGTGATTGAGACAATTAGATAGGCTATAAACCAGAATCAGAATATTTTATGTAATATTTATTCAATAAAAGAGAAAAAAGAATATTTTCAATAAACTCATAGAAGAATATTTACCTTACCTAGAGAGAAAGATGTTCTGTTCATCCAGGTACAAGAAGAATACAGAACACAAACAAACAAACAAGAAATGAAACATAAAATAAAGGACATTAAAAACTTTAAGAGAAACAGCAGGGGTGGCTCTCAACTTTAATCCCAACACTTAGGAGGCAGAGCCAGGCAGATCTCTGAGTTCATGCCCAGCCTGAGTAACAGAGTGAGTTCCAAGCCAGCCTATTACATATACAAACTCTGTCTCAAAACAAACAAACAAAAATAAAAACAAAACAAAACCAATCAATAACAAAAAACTCTTTAAGAAAGATAGTCAGGAGATCTTGTCTATTTCCCCTTACCAGGGGGATCTATATATGTTTTTTGTAGGGTTCACCTTGTTACTTTGCTTCTCTAGGGTCATGGACTATAGACTCATTATCCTTTGCATTACAGCTAGTATCCACTTATGAGTGAGTACATATCATGTTCAACTTTCACAAAATTTGGAGCATTGGGGTGAGGGGAGAAGGGAGGAGAAAAGGGGAGGAGGAGGGGAGATGGGAAGGGAAGAAAAAAACTTGAGGGAACTGGATAGTTGAGATGGGGAAAAGACAGAGATGGAGAGGAAAGAAAATGATATCTTGATTGAGGGAGCCATTATGGGGCTAGCAAGAAACCTGGCACTAGAGAAATTCCCAGGAATCTACAAGGATGACCCCAGCTAAGACCCTAAGCAATAGTGGAGAGGGTACCCAAAGTGGCCTTGCCCTGTAGTCAGATTGATGACTATCTTAAATGCCACCAAGAACCTTGATCCAGCAACTGATGGAGACAGAGCAGAGACTCGCAGTGGAGCATTGGTCTGAGCTTCCAAAGTCTAGCAAAGAGGTCCAACTATGATGGGGATACCCACTGAAACAGTTTACCTGACCTAATGGGAGCTCACCGTCTCCAACTGAACAAGGAATGAACAAGCATAGAGCCAAACTACCTTCTGAATGTGGATGACAGCAGTAAGGCTGGGGCAGACTGTGGGGCAATGGCACCAAGATTTGTACCTACTGATTTTACTGGTTTTTTTGGGGACCCATTGTCTTTGGATGGATACCTTGCTCAGCATGGATTGAGTGGTGAGGGTCTTGGTCCTTCCTTGGGGTAATGCCCTTTGCCCTCTCTGAGGAGTGAATGTGGAATGGAATGGAGGAGAAGGTGGAGTGAATGGGAGGAGGGAGGGTGTGAGAACTGGGATTGGTATGTAAAATGAAAAAAGATAGTTTGTTTTCTTTTTTAAAAAAATATAAAATAAAGCGAGGAAGAAACAAAAGAAGTTAGAAATGTAAAAAGAAGAAGAATAAAGATGAAGTCAGTTATAAAGTCAGGCCTATCAGAAAAACACCATATTATTTGACTAAATCTTTTAAAGCCAAAAGAGAAATGCAAGATGCACTCAAAGTTCAGAAAAAGAAAAACAAACAAAACAACTTCCAAACCACATAGCAAAACTGTATATTAAAATTGAGGAATAAATAAAAATATCTAAAAATGAAAAATTCTATGATAAAAACAGGAAACTATGGAACCACAAAACCTCAACACACAAATAGTGAATTGCTGTGGAATAATCCTCTTGTATACTGTAAAGATTTGTTACTCGAATAACATTAATAAAATGCTCATTGGCCAGTCAGGTATTATAGGTGGGACAATCAAACTAGGAGAAAAATGGGAAGAAGAAAGCTGGAGATAGAGAGTAACTGGGAGACACAGAGAGAACAAGATGTGCATGCCTTACTGAGAAAAGGTACCAAGCCATGTGGCAAAGCATAGATAGAAATATGGATTCATTTAAGTGTAAGAGTTAGATAGTAACAAGCCTGAGCTAACAGCTGAACATTTATAAGTAATAATAAGCCTTTGTGTGGTAATTTGGAAGCAGCTGCTGGGATGGGAAGTGGGCAGTAAGGACAAGAAAAGATGAGCTACACTGACTCAATCCCCTACTTCCACTAATAGGCAGCTGCTTGAACAAAAACCTTAGCAAAGAAGCAGTGGAGTTAAATGACATCATAAATCAAATGGACCTAAGAGATAGTTGCAGAATATTGCTACAAATCACCAATAAATGTATTTTCTTTTCAGAAACCCATGGCACGTTCCATAAAGTCAGTCACATATTAGGACATAAAAAGTACAAAAGCTTAAATAACATCCTGCCTTCTACCAGAAAACCATGAAATAATGCCAGATATCAACAACAATAAAATCACAGATTATATACAAACTCTTTAATTTTCAACACATATTCTAGTTTGTTTATAGACTATAGGATCATAATTGAGATTTTTTTTTTCACTGTAAGTCCTGTTAATGTTGAGGTCTTAGAAAAATCACAGAGATACACCCAACTTCATATTCTTCCTCTCCCTGAAAAAACAGGAACAAACAAACAAAACACACACACACACACACACACACACACACACTTTCAAAGGTAAATTCAACTTTTGAGTAATTAGAGAATTTCAAGCATAAAGCACATATTATTAGGCTGGAGAGTTGAAACGGTTTTTAAGAGCCTCAGTCTTCTTCCAGAGGAAATAAATTCAGTTCTCAGTGCCCTCATCAGGCAGCTCACAAGGGCCTCTAACTCTGACTTCAGGGGATTTGACCCCCACTTCTGACACTTTCCTCCTTGGACACCCACACATGGATCATCCAAACTCATATACATAGAAATAAAAATAAAATAAATCTTTAAAGAAATCCAAAACATAATTTTAATAATTTCTATTCATCTTTTTTCTTCTTACTTTTTTATTAACAATTAAATATAACTAATGTTTTTAAAAGCTGGGGTTTCATAGTACTTTTTAATTTTCCCAGTGAATAAAATACTCTTTACAAAGCATCCCAGAAGTCTCATATTCTATAATCTCTTGGTAATTAGATCATATTTGGAGAAGAATATAATTTGCTAGATGTCTTATTAAACAAACATGATTTATTTCCCTGTACTTGCCTTGTATGGCATTCTCATGCCCATGATAAGTAATAAAGCAACTTATCTCTTTATTTGGAGATGAAATTATTTGGAATCAGAAATTTTAAAATGAAAATATTTGACATACATAATTGCTGATACTGTTTCTTTGATTAAACAAACCTTTGTTATTAATGTCATATACACAGCTGCTCATTCAGTACCACTGAAGATTATTCCCATAACATTTCAGATTCATCTAAATCAAATTACAAAAATAAATGGCATGCCTTGGTAGCCATGAAAGAAAATATTTCATATATCTCATACATCCTAGTTATTTATTTAAGACTATCCTATTATGATTCACTGAAGCAGAATTTTTGGTACTGAGAGAGTAGCTGAGAAAGAATCCAACTAATTAAATGAAAATTTGAAATAAATCCAGACATTTATCTAGGAATTATGCAAAGCACCAATTAATTCACAGCTTTAATCTAAAGGAATTACCACGTTTTAATAAATAGAGACCCACTGTATATGTATTTGAGATGAATGTAATATATAATGTAGGAGTAGGCTAAAGATGAAGAAAGAGTAAAGAGTATAAAAAATATACTGAGATGGAGTGACAGTATAATATATTTTGCTTGATTAAATATATTCATATTATTCCAGTGCATGGCATCCAAGACTTGAGTGGGAAGAGATGGAACTGTAGGCAGAGTATAAATAATAATATTTAAAATGTCAAGGAATGTGCACTGAAGCCTAAAAATAGTTGATTCTGACAAATGAAGGACAATATGATTAATCTGTTTCTCAGCAAAATCACTATCTGAATAATCCAAAATAGAAAACCAGATGAGAGGACAATATTTGTTTCAGAACTCTTGTGTTTTAATTAGGGTTACTATTGCTGTGGAGGGACAACATGACCACAGCAACTCTTATGCATTATTGGAGGAGGTGTGGCCTTTTGGGAGTAGGTATAGCCATGTGGGAGGAAATATGTCACAAATGGTGGGCTTTTGGGGTTTCAAATGTTCAAGCCAGGCTCAGTGTAGAACTCTCGGCTCCTTCTCCAGCACTATGTCTGCAAGAAAAAAGCAGGTAATAGGAAGAGAGAGACACTGAGCCAGACTTAAGCATTTGAAACTTCAAAATCTACCCACATGACATTTCCCTCCCACATGGTCACACCCCTATTCCAACAAGGCCATACCTTTTAATGCCACTCACAAAGCATTCATATATGACTCTATGGAAGCCAATCTTATTCAAACCACCAACCAAATTCCACTCCCTGTTCCCTGTAGGCGTGTATCAGTATCAAAATGCAAACATGAAGACTAGTTTCAAAAGTACTCAACAAAAAAACCCTCAACAATTGTTTAAAAGTTCAAAGTATTTTCTAAGACTCATCACAGTCTCTTAACTGTAATCCCTGTAAAACCAAAATTGAAGAGCAGATCACATACTTCTAATATACAATGACGCAGAATACACATTACCATTCCAAAGGGTAGGACAGGAGCATAATAAGGAAATACTGAGCCAAAGCAAAACCAAAAATCAGTTGGGCAAATCCCATGTTCTGAGTCTCCATGTTTGATGTCAAAGAGCTCTTCAGAACTCCAATTTCTTTTAGCTTTGTTATATCTAACACTCTTCTTTCTCTTAGATTATTTCCATTCCCTGTTAGGAGCTTCTTTCTATAGTATTCCACCATTCTTACATCTCAAACATCTTGGAGTCTCCAAGGTAATTCAGGCTTCATCAACACAGTTTCACTCAATGACCTCTCTGGGTCTCTAAGGAGGAACACACTTTACACATACCTGGCCTCCGTGTCCTTTTCTAGTCTCAGAGGAAGATTTCATAACCCTTTTTTTGTGTCCTTGACTCTAAAGCCAGAACCTCATGGCCAAAGCTACCAAGTTCTGCTACTTGATGAGGCTGGCACATGACCCCTCATCCAAATACATTTTCACCAGCTTTCTGTTTTCAATGGTTTCCCTTGCCACTTATGCTTAGCTGCCTGGAACTTCATCTGTATACCAGGCTTGCGTTGAACTCAGAGATCTGCCTATGCCACCATGATTGATCCTACATTTGCCTTTAATTCCTTTTCATGAGTTGGAAGCTTAGCTGAGTGGAGTTTTGCGTTGTAACCACTCCCTTTATTCCTGGTGATCTTTTTCTGCTCAAATTATACATTTTGTGATTTTTCTTGCTCAGCTTGCTCCTTTTTATTATAGATCTGAACTACATCATGTTTATAATGATGTTGGCAAGAATTCTGAATGGGATTCAGCTCCTAGATAAAAATGTTGAAGTGTACATGAAAATAGAAGTGCCCATCAACATTCTTTATTTTAAGATAAAATTTTAATTATGAATTGAACACTCTTTTTTCCCCAAAAGTCAAATGACTCAGCTCTACTCTGCTATTCCCTGAGAATGTGAACTTGGGAGATATGACCCTGCCCCTCATCTGTCATATATTGGCATGGTGAGGGAGAGACAACCAACTCTCAACCCCTCCGTGCTTGTGGCTTTTGGGAAAGCTGGCCTTCCTAAAAGCAGAACTGTCCTTGCCCCTCACAAGCCATAGAACTCACGAGAGGTTGTGGCATGAGTTTCCCATTATAACCATTAAAAATATAATGGTTAGTTCCCATATTGAGCTAATTCGCAACATCTGGTGCCCAACGTAGGGCCACTAAAGCCTCTGGCAACTTTGGCCAGCCGCAACCACACTGCGTTCATTTGGGCATATACTGGCCAAGCTTGACACCCAACTCAGCCCCATAGCCGCGTCCCCACACACTCCCACCTCAGCTTCCCTCTGTGCCACGCACCACCGCTTGCGTGTCCTTGCCACCCAGTGTGCGCACTCAGCCCAGCTCCGCAGCCGCCGCTGTGGGCAAAGGCCATTCCCATGCACTTTCCCAGCAAACTTCCATGGCCTCAGACCCCACTGAACCCAGCATATGAGCCCAGCCACAGCCACTGCTGCTGCTACCCTGTGCTGCAGGCTTTGGGTCCAGCCGCCGCCCAAGCGGGAGACCTGTCTGGTGTGGCTATTGAATAGCCAAAGACATTCACAGATCACACTGTCTGTGATTTATACTAAAAAACCTTTTTGATTTGAGTATATTTTTCAGTATTCCACCTAAATTCAGATCTAAACTGAGCACGTGAATTCAAGTGCACGGGACACCTACTGGCAGGCAATGGTTATTGCACCTACTCCAGCTGATTAAACCACAGGTGAGATTTACTGATTTAAAATGGGCAATATGTCAGACAATCTAACCGTCCAAGGTTTCAATAGCCTTTTCACTTACAACATGTGTGAGGTCTTACAAGACGCATATGATGTCCCTCCTACATTGCTATTCCTATTTCTAGGGTTTACTTTTGTTTTCTTAAAAATATGGTTTGACAATAGGAAAATGATGCAGTCTTTACAGACTGATTCCAGGCTTCTTAGAAAAGAAGTTGGAAACCTAAAGAAGGACATGACCATCTTAACTAACAATATTCAGTCAGCTGAGTTTTAAACATGATACAGACTGGTACCAAGCTTCTTAAAGAGGGGGTAATACATTTAAAGGAGAATACAAACACTTTGAATACAAAAACTGAGTTGAATGAGGTGCTTTTAGACATGGAACAGACTAATAACAAACTTTTCAAAAAAAGGATTGCACATCTGAAAGAGGATACTAGGACTTTGCTTAACAGGACTCAGTCAACTGAGATATTTTTGGAAAAGGTACAGTCTAATAGCAATTTATTTAAAGAGAGATTCAGCACTCTGGAAAAGGAAATAGCTGATTTGGCATATAAAACCCAGTCCATGACAGTGGGTGCTGAAACATTATTTGAGAGAATTTGCACTGTTGAATGTATTAATCGGAGTCTGTCAAAGGGGTATTACAGATTGACTGATAGAATGTCTCTCTAAGAAGGTAATATGCATGCCATGAAGATTATGTACAAGGATGATACGTTATCTCTACTGGACAGACTTCATACCTTAGAATCCTCAACGAGGGTATTAGAGCAGAATACTGGACAGGAGGTCCAGACTTTACAAAAGGCAGTGGTAAACAGATTTGAAAAGATTGAGGAAATTATCAAATTTGATGACCAGGAATGAAAGGTAAAAAGGCAAAATTTGATCTTGTCAGTAAGTAAAACTCTCTGGGGTAGTTTCCCCAGAGTTCTACCTGCCTTTCCAGTAATAACATCAGAAAAGTTATCTGGCTCCAAATACCCTAAAGTTGTCAAGTATTATACATGGGAGGCCATATGCATGAGCGATCTGAAAGAAATTAAACAAGCAACTGTGACTAATGGACTACATTTGTCCTTTGTTAGGGAAATGGTCAAAACCTGGGCTTTCAGTAACAAAGCCATGCCTCATGATTGAGCTCAGTTAATCTCAGAGTCCTTAACCTCTGGAGCTGGAGGTGGTAAAGTGCCAGATGTAGGTGCTGGGAACTGGGAGCTGGATTATGGTGGCCTAAGCAGCCAATGAGGCTGCAGGAACAGGAGACCCTGTCTGTCCTCTCTCTGCACGATTCTCACTGGACACAGAGGAAGTCGGGCTCCCCATTCTTGTGGCGTGAGTTTCCCATTTTAGCCATTAAAAATATAATTGTTATCCTTAAGCTGGCCTGGTTATTTTCCATATTGAGCTAATTCACAACAAGAGTTTACCTTCATATTGAAATACCTCCATATTGAAGGTGCACTAAAAGCAAAACCAGGCAAAGTTATTAAAGTTGCTTCAAATATAAAAAAAAAACTTCAGTAAACCATAAATGTCCTGTGTTACTCTGATGTCACACTTGCTTAGTTGCACTGGTGAATGGATCACTTCCCTTACAAATATAACAGAAGTTTGTGAATGACACAATGCAAGGCCTGTGATTGGTGCTCATGTATGGCTTATGCATTTGAACAACTGTGAGCTGTGTTGCAAAAAGGTCAAATTATAATTTCACATTTTCATGTAATGCTCACATCACACCTACTTTCGGGTCTATAAATAGTCTGCGTTCTACATTTTGTGAGTCACCTAGGAGATCTTCTCCTACAGGCTACAATACTCAGAACAATGAAACACAGAGTCTTATCTTGCTAACTCACAGACTCCTTCAATATTAGAGTCCATGGGAGTCGTATTTTGAACAACAGACATTAGTGGTAGAAATGGCTGTCAAAAAGTAACCCTAGGTAAAACAGAAAATTTTATAGACACACCAGTGAAGTGATCACAACCACAGAAGAAAAAGTAGTTAACACACCTAAGCAGAAGGTAAGGAAAGGAAGGGAAGGTTGGGGAAGTCTGAAAGTAGCACTGATGATGTAGGTATAGGTGAGCCACCCCTGAGGGCATGAAAGCAGAAGGACCAGCCCTGTCCTTTACTCACTGCTGCACAGGGTGAACCAGGTAGGGCAATGCTAGGGAGCTCACCCTTCCTGTGTGGATGAAGGACAGGTGATGGGCTGACCAACCCTGCCAATATCTAGGCTCAGAACCTAGGTTCTGTGCCCACCCCAATTTCATCCCCTCTGTGATCTGTTGGAGCATATCCTGCAGATCCCAAACTACAGGATCTTCACAACACAGGGCAAAACCATAACAACTGAGAGGAGTCCAGTGAAGGCCAAGTATTAATGATGTAGGAGAAACCAGATGCCTCAAACAAGACCAATGCCTCATTGCAATGAACACTTGCAAGTGACAATATATGGACAAAAGTGTACTTTGTGATTCACTGTGTCACACTATAACTTACTTGGTGAGATTTTTCTTTTTCCTTAAATTTAATTTAATTTTTTTGGGGGGGATGCAAGGACAGAGGGAAGATTAAAAAATGGTGGGGAGATGAGTGGGATCAAGATACATGATGCAAAAGACAAAAAGAATAAATTAAAAGAAAGTTAAAAATAAAGTAAAATGACTCATATTTTCAGGAAGCTGCTCTTAGGTAATGTATGAAAATGAGAAATTAAAGAGGAAAAATGGGAATAAAGGAGAGATAGAGGAAGGAACAGGCACTAAGAATGAAAAATAGGATATAAGATGGATAAAAAGGTTCTTAAACTTAATAGTTAAAAGATGCCAATATGATAGAATTGTGGTTTAAACAACTAACATATGGCTGCTGAGGACTTCTCAAAGACTTGAAATGGGGAAAATAATTGGATCCTTTAATGTAGTGGGAGGGCCTACTTGTTTGTCCCAGCTGCCCAGAATCGATATAATCACAGAAATTGTATTAAGTAAATCACTGTTTGGCCTATTAGCTCTAGCTTCTTATTGGCTAACTCTTATATTAATTTAACCCATTTATATTAATCTATATATTACCACATAGCAGTGGCTTACTGGCAAAGTTTCAGCTTGTCTGACTCTGGCCGCTCCATGACATCTCCTTCTCTGCCTTCCTTCTTGCAGCATTCAGTCCAGTTTTCCCCACCTACCTAAGTTCTGCCCTATCAACAGGCCAAGGCAGTTTCTTTATTCATTAACCAATAAAAGAAACACATAGACAGAAGAACCTCCCACACCACTTTACTGCTGGGTCTCAAAACCAGGTCAAATGATTAACTGGTATACAAATTTTATCAAAGTGGGCTTGGCTTCCAGGTTCTCCCAGCATCCCTTGGTCACTTCATGTTACAAAGTATGGCTGGCATGCCTCACCCTCTACCCTGAACTATCCAGACCTGGGGCTGGTTTGCTTTTCTCCAGTTGTTCACCCCTATGTAATCAAACCATTTTGGTACCTTGATCTTTTTGACTATACTTTCCTGTCCTGGTTCTCCCATATCACCTACCCTGTCTCTTCACATAACCTGTCTCAGAGTCCTGTTCAATCTGGGTTCTCTCTTATATATACAATAAACCTTTTCCTCTACCATACTGAGGAGTAATTCTGCACTTCCTTTTTATTTCTTTCTTTCTTTTTTCCCATTCAATTACTTTGTACTGGAGAATCTCGAAAGTCCTCTAAGAAGATTTTTCACATTTTCATAATAGTTTCTCTTGGACTATTAAGTGGAAAACAAGCTAAAAAACTGAGGCAATTAGCAGTTTCAGAAAGATTTGCGAGGAAAGGAAATCTGCCTGGAATATATAGGTTAACATCGAACATTATTTACCTGTAAAGTTATGCAAATATTAGATGTCAATTTATCAAAAAATATATTCTACTGCCATGAGAAAAGAAAGTCAAACTGTACTATTTGTAGAAAAGAAAACTGCTCTATTAGACTGATAGTTTTTGTTGTTTTGTTTTGTTTTGTTTTGCTTTTCTTTTTGTATGAGTAAGGGATTTTTCTTTATATTTTCTCCAGTATAGAAAATCCAGTACTATTTATTTTGTAGCATTATTGAAGTACATAGAAGAAAGACATGGAGGAAGAGAATTGGTTGTCTGGAGATGACAGGATTGCAAATGAAAATGAGTCATTTACTAATGATTCTCAACTCATAGCCTTGTAGAATCAGTGTGTTAAAACAGTATTTAAGTTGAAAACATAGGGCTGATAGGTATAAATAACTACAATTACAAAAATATTCTCAGTGAAGAATCAGAAATAGAGGAAATTAACCTCTGTTTAAATAAAAATAATTTAGAATGTGACTTTGTGGCATACATATATACAAGGATAAAGAAGTAGAAATTTAAGACAAAAAGCCTAAAACAAACAAACAAAACCCTGTAAAACAAAACAACAAAAAATCCCATACAAAACTCTCCAGTTTACAGGATTGCATATCCCCAATAAGGGGACAATGTACTTATAGAAACAGTGTTTTGTTTTGTGTGTGTGTGTGTGTGTGCATATGTGTGTATGTGTTGCTTTAAAGATTTGTTTTTATTATTACTTCGACAATTTTATTTATTGTATTTTCTTCGTAGCCATTCCTTCTTCTCCCCCATCCATGTCTACCTGCACAACATTGTGTCCACCTTTATTTTTTAACCTACCTAGTTCAGTTTGTGCTCCCCATCCTTCAGTGTGGGGCCCTCCAGATATGCATGGTTAATTTACCAGGTTATACACCGTTAAGGAAAACTCTTGGTTCTCTCCAACATTGATAGTATCAAAATCTGTCAATACTCCTTCTTTTGTTGAAATTTCACCCTGGTTTGTTAGTTGACTATTTTATATGCTGCTAATAGTATGACAGTAATGCATGCTACTGGGGTTAAGTGCAATGCTAGGTGCTAGGTCTGCAACTTACAAAGAAAGGCATTGACTGAAGGAAAAGTAGATTCAAGAACCAGTGTTGTTACTTGATTTGTTTGAACATAAAGAGATAAGAAAAAAACCTTTATAAATGTAGTGTGTAGCAAGAACATGAAAGAAGAAAATCTGTTCAAAGAACTGTTCTTACTCCTGTGGAGAGGGCTCTTAGGAAATAACTATGGGAGAGACTTGGAGAAACTGAAGGAGTTGGCAATGACTGAGCATGTTAGTAGAAAGAGAATGTGTTCCAATATATCAGAATATTAGAAATAGTACATATATATTAAGTAACATACCAACAAAAATATAATTATTATATACAAATATAGTGAAATGCAATATAAATAATAGTGAACTATAGATATATTTACAGAAATACCTTTTCTATTGGAAACTTTACGCTATAATTGCTCCTCAATTTGTGGAGCCTTCCTGTTTTTAAAAACAGCTCCTAGGCTGATTATATAAGAGGAGGTCCTCATGAGGAATAGCCTTTCAGTTTTCCCAAAAAATTTCTTCAGTTTTTGAATTTCAAAAGATCTCCTATTTTGTACATCTCTTTAATTTACTCCCCTAGAAGAAGATACTTATCCTCCTTTTCTTCGGGAGTTTTATCATCCAACTTTTCTCTTGCTGCTGCTTTATTTTCTATTTCCAAAATAGAATTGATTCTTCTCTGATACCAACTAAATTCAGAAAGCAAGCAACAAAAAAATGAATGTACTTTTAACAGAGAAACACCACTTCTTTTCTTTAACAACATAATGCTAAAAAATATATCATCTTTTAGAAATTTAGTTACAAAGTTCATTAAGTTTTTGTTCAGTTTTTCAGTAAGAATTAAAAGGGAAGCATTTTTCTTTCTTGTCTGTAAACTTTAATGGAGAATACACTACTTGAATTTCCTTTGAGTAAATGTAAATTGGCAACAAAACACAGGATTCAGAAACTGTTAGACCTGGAATACAATCACAGTCCTTTCAATTTTTTAGCTGTGGCTTTAACATGTCATTTGTGTTCATTGAGGATGTATCATTATCTGTCCCATGAGAACGCTGTGAAGATGATACCTTTCCTGGTGTCTTGTCTGGGGTTTTATTTATTCTGATTTGTTTTTCCTGCATCTAAAGGAATCTTTGTGTCTATAAGGTATTTCACAAATGACTTTACTATAAGCTGACTGATCACGCTTGTAATAACACATGTTTTTAATCTGGTACAACCAAGAATTTCCATGAGGACTAAGTCTTCATTTTCTTCCCGAATCATCTATGTAATGGTATGTGTTAGTTCATTCTTATTGCTTCTCAAAACTGATTCTCCATTTGAACTTTTCAGATACATTTATCAAGTTGTATTTTTTTGGATTAAGGGGGGAAATGTCTGGCAAAATATCATTGTTCTTTCAAAATGGCGTAACACACACACACACACACACACACACACACACACACACACACACACACAAGTATTTAGATACCATAGACAACTTTTGTGAATTTAACCAAATGTGAAATTAAAATTTTGTTTTCAGTACAATATTGGACCAAATATCTTAAATGCAATATGCTATATACAATATTGCACTGCAAAGAAGTTTTAAATTCATAGTATAGCAAATTATTCTCATTGTTCACATCCATTCAAAAACAAAAGAGTGGAGCAATAAAAGTGAAGGCTGGGAGGGGTCGAGTGGTAGTGTATGACTGCACCTCCAGCCTTTGGTGGGGCTATGGGCGACATAACAACATTCCCATTTCAAAGATAGATATTTCAAGAAGGAAAGGTTTATGAAAATATCAAGTATCTTAACTAAGAACTGAATTGTTTCAATTCCATAGTGTGATATGTGAAACCACAAACAAGCCAAGGTAGAGGCTTATGCTTGAGAGTTGGTCTATTGGTGAAGTTAGGACAGAATTTTCCTAGGAGAGAAATGACAGGTGGCACATAAAGATGAAAAATAACAATTTGGGTTATTTTTGAAAATCCTGAATAATGTCTCATATGACAAGCACTATGTTATTTATGAAGCAATATTTTCTTAATGTGTTATCATATAATTGGTGGAAATAAAAATAAACACAATTCCTCATAAAAATATTAATGTATAAAATATGACAAAATATATTTATGGGAATAACCAGCTAATCTATGATTGATTCTGAGGTCTTTTCTTCATGATAAATCATACCTGGTTCTGTAAAACTAGTCAAAAATGCATGACTGGGGTGAACATAAACCCTAGTGTGGAAGTTACTACTATGTTTTACTATTTTGACAGAGCTTCAAACTACCTTCTAAATATTTATGTTTCTACTCATAGAAAAATGCTTCTCTCGGCTTTCATCTGGGAAGCTTCCCTTTTCTGTGAATAACTGACCTTTGAATTTTTCCTCCTAAACCAAGTGCTTATACCACTTTAGGGCTCAGGGAGCATTATAAATAAGAGAAAGAGAGAATTTAAGACCTAGATTGTTGTGAAATATTTTAACTATGCAAAGAGGTGCTACATTTGTTTATGCTGTGAAATATTATTTAAACCGTGTAAAGGTATGTTACATTTGTTTATGCTGCATTTGTTTAATTATGAAAAATATGTTGCATTTGATTAATCTAATAAAAAGCTGAATGGCCAATAGCTAGGCAGGAGATGGGTGGGGATGGTGGACAGAGAGAATAAACAGGAAGGGAAACCGGACTCAGAAGAGAAGAGAGAAGGAGAGAATAAAGGAAACACCAAGGGCAAGAAGCCAGGCAGCTGCCAGTCAGCCAGACAATAGAAACCGTGAAAGTGAGATATTCAGAAGGAAGAAATGTAAAAAGTCACGAGGCAAAACAAAGATGAAGAGACACAGGTTAAGCTAAAGGAGTTAGCCAGAAATGAATCTAAGTTAGGATGAGCATTTGTAATTAGAAGTCTCAGCCTGGCAATGGTGGCAAATGACTTTAACCCCAGCACTCAGAAACAGAGGCAGGCTGGTTTACAGAATGAGTTCCAGGACAGGCTCCAAAGCTCGGAAGCCCCCATCCCCTGCCTGTCAAATAATTCTCTGTGTCATGATTTGGGATCTTGCTGGTGGCCCCAAAGAAAAAGCCTGGTATAGTAGATGAAAAGGAGAAGGGATGAGAAATTCTGTCTTCTAGATATGGTCCAGCCATCACAGTCTAAACTGGCTGCACTGGGCTGCAATAGTAAATCGTAGGTGAGAGAAGATCTACCCCTCCCTGGGAAACTATTTGTTGTGGGTGGATGCTGGGAGACAGAAAGTTATTGACCCTTCAGTTGTAGTTGTGTTCCCACTAGCAAAACACACCAGCCTGCAATGCTTAGCTCCACATCAACAGGTACATAGATGACTGTGGTTAAATTCAGCGGCTCCTAAAATAAACAAACAAGCAAACAAAAACACGAATGTAGGAAAGAGACTTTAAAAGAGGTAAAGGGTTCTTAAGGAATGTAAGAGAGCTTTAAGAGATGAAATGAGACAAGAGAAATGAGACAAAAAATGCTTTATAAACATGTTTAACATTGTAAAATAAATTTTAATAGTAAAATACATATTTTTAAAAACTTAAAAATACACTTAAAATAATTTGTGATAAATGAAATTGTTTTGGCCTATAAAATGTAAAATTTCTCTACTTAATATCAGCACATAATATTTAGTTAGTCCATTTACAGTCATAATTATGATGGGCACAAAATAAATTTATAGACAATAAAATTTATTTTACAATAAGGCTGCTATGATATAGTACATTAGGATAAAGGATGGAACACGTACATATTATCTTTTAATATATGAAGTCATTAAAAACTGTTGGCTATTTAAACAAAAAGCAGAGCACCATGAGGGGCCAAGAGCAAACAGAATCCCTGGAAGAAGAAAGAACATTCAAAATTGTTTATGGGCTTCATAATAAAGGCACTTGATGCTGCAAATGTAAACAATATTGTTGTGGCTACCTACCTGCTGCACAATGGGATTTGGACTTTTATTTCTGGAGAATGGGATTGCAGAGCAGTTTGAAATGACACCTTTCAGGATTAACACTCAGGTAAAAATACCATGTGTGCATTTGAGTTAGGCAAAGTTCAAGCTATGAAGACAAATTACTTAGCTTTAATATTATTAATTATTTTGTCAAATAATTATTGAGTCGGTCTAGCATTAACAGGTAAAATATAATCAAAAAGACCTTTAATAGTAGATGTAGCAGTGAGCCACATGGCTGCTGACTATGCATAAAGTAAAATTAATAATGCTCTGTCTTTGTTTTCTTTGAAATTTATAGGAAAAGAATCAATTTCTTTGACTTGTAAGATGGGCCCATGTATCAATGACTTCCGTGTTGCTGCATTGACAGAAAGGCTCCCAGGAAAAAGGGTTTAATTTTGCATGCAAATCCAGAAGCTAGACAGTCCATCATGGAAGAGAGAACATGGCAAGGAGCTTGTGAATGTTGCCTGGCAACAGGAGGCAGAGGAAACGGGAAGTGAGGCCAGGCTATGGGACATCAAAGACTATTAAAGACTCCTGCATCTTTCTGCATCGATGTTCTACCTTCCAAAGGTTTCACATCTCTTAAATAATGTCCTCACCTGGGGACTAAGAGCATGCTGGGCACATGCTGTGTTTATGTCCCAGGATGGAGAAGATTACTGTGGTTGGGTTTAGTTGTCAGCCTCAGACACGCTGCATCAATTTCTTACTTGGACTGGAGGCCAATATTTTAGTGGTTGATCAATCTGCATTTTGACTAGGGAGAATGAAACACATAGAGACTTTCTTTCTTCATCTTTGATATGAGAAGACACATTGAGTAATCTTTCTGAGTGAAGATTGGAAAATTTAAAATAAATTATAGGGAAATGAAGTAGCCACATAACAGCATACACTTGTGACCTTTGGGTATTTATATGGCATCTTATACCATTTTTATTTATTTTTCTTTCTACCTTCACTTCTTAGTTTCTTGTCACCCTAATTCACTTCTGACATCCTGCTCTCTTGAGATTTTATTAACTGGTATAGCATGGAAGTGCTCCTGGTCTTAGAAGGACTTATGGAATGTTGCCCATGTGTATAGCCTTGAGTTTCCACAGAAACTATAAACTTTCATGGCATGAATAGTTAAAAAAAAAGTCACAAAGAAAATCACCTTTAACTGAGATTATCGGGTAGTAATTCTAATACAAGGGAGAGAATTGGGGAGGGAGGAGAAGAGAAATGGAAAACAGAGAGAGATTGAAATTCTAGCTATTCTACATCAAGAATGAGAAATGAAAAAATGTTTTAATTTGAAAAAGAATTTGTTAGTTTTGTGGTGTTAGAGAGTCAGTATAAGAATATGATTTACAGGGATATTATAGATTATTTCCATATTGTGAATGCCTTCATTTATCATATAGAACAGCTGGTATTCCATAGAATAAAAAGTAATAAGGTTGCAGACTCTTTTTCAGAGGGTTACTAGGACTGGATTGTATGCCTGTGTTTTATTTCCTAAATATTGATACTTAAATCGGGATGGCAAATCCCCATACAGCAGTGAGAGCACTGCAAAATGATGCTAGCACATTACTGGATGCATGTTTCCCAAGGACAATGATTAGGAATAGAATGGGTATAGAGTATAGGAGAATGTTGTAGGAGGAGTGGGCTGCTTGTCGTCCCAGCCACCCCGCTAGCTTACACCCGAAATAATCACTCAGACTGTATTAATTAAATTACTGCCTGGCCCATTATCTCTAGCCTCTTATTGGCTAAGTCTCACATCTTGATTCAACATATTTCTAATAATCTCTATGTCACCATGAGGTCGTGGCTTACCGGGAAAGATTCAGCAGGTCTGACCTGGCAGCTCCATGGTGGTGGATCTCTCTCTGCCCTTCTTCCAAGCATTCAGTTCTGCCTATTCCACCTACCTAAGTGCTACCCTATCAAAAGGCCAAGGCAGTTTCTCCATTCAACCAATGAAAGCAACACATAGACAGAAGAACCTCCTACATCAGGAGAATAATTGCATTACTATTTGGAAGAACTGTTTATTCTATTTGTGGGGTTTTTGTTTATTTTGTCTTAAACAACCCTAGAACTTATAACTATTTACCAGCTCTCAACAATTCTTTAAAGAATCTGAAATTGTGGCATACACCTATGACCCCAACATTCATGAGTTAGAGATATATAGATTTTTGTGAATTTGAAGCCAGCCTGATCTGTACAGTGAGTACCAGGTCATTAAGAACTACATAGTGAGACCCTTTCTATAAACACTAATAATTGCCTAACTAAGTAAATAACTAAATAAATAAACAAACAAGAAAATATTATATGTAGCAAGATAGGGCCTACAATGCCAAGAGATGAGCCAGCCTGGAGTCTGCCTGCAAGTGTAGCAACAAACACTGTGAGAGGTTCTGATCATGCCTAACCCAAGAGGGGCAACCACACAATGTCAATGCAGCCTGGCTACTAGGAGAAGGGTATATAAGGTTCTCTCCATTGCTGAATTAACAAGTCTGCCTTTTGCCTTTGACCTGACCTCACTCCAGATGTCTATGCTGTTGATGCCTTACCTTCTCACCCCCTCCCCAAAGGAAGCCATTAGGATCCAGCAACAGCTTTAGGTAATTACGATAATAATACATCTTATTGTTCTCTGTCATATTGCCAGTGACCCAGAACTAGGTAAGTATAATCTTAAGCCTTTAGCATCAGGTAGTCATAGCAAAAATCAATACTGCCTAATATCATAATTCCTAGGCCTTGAATTTCAGGACCCTTCACCCATTACCAACAGACAATACAACAGATATCAGGCTTCTGTTTTCCTTCCAAAAGAAGTATAATTTTCAAGCTATCTGAGCCTGTACTGACAACACAGATATTGCTAAGAGGAACTTCTTGGTTGACAGCTCCGTGATCAATGCAGCTGGGCAGTAGAGAAGAGTCCGACTAATGTCAATCAAAAGTCAAATCCACCTGGTTTGTCAGGAAAAGAGAAGACATCCCATTTAGGGCTGTATGTTTCAAGGTCTCCCTCTATGTGTAATATGTGGCTGTGGGTCTCTGTATATGTTCCCATCTGTTGCAGGAGGAAATTCTCTGATGACAATTAAATAAGGCACCGATCTGTAAGTATAGGATAGAGTCATTGGGGGTCATCTTACCACTCTCCCCTTTTTTGATTAGTAGTATTTTTTATCATTTATGAACGCTCAGCATTAGCTTAGTTTTTATTTTAATATGTTTCTCTTTATCTGCATTTAACCTTGGGGCTTTGTACCTTTCTCTTCCTTTGTTTTCCTTCCTTCCTTCTTTCTTTCTTTCTTTCTTTCTTTCTTTCTTTCTTTCTTTCTTTCTTTCTTTCTTTCTTTCTTTCTTTCTTTCTTCTGACCTACTGTCACTGCTTCTAGTGCCTGCCTGGCTGGCAGCTGCCTGGCTTCTGGCCCCAGGTTTGTCCCTCTCTTTCTCCCTCGGTTTCTTCTCTTTTTCTTGTTCTTCTCTTTCACCTAGATTTCCCATCCTATTTAGTATCTCTTTCTGCCAGCCCTGGCTAACCTCTCCTGCCTGGCTATAGGGCATTCAGCTTTTATTATACCAATCAGGTGCCTTAGGCAGGCAAGATGAAACAAATGCACATATATTTATATAACTTACCAAGTACAGCAAATCAAATGTAACACATCTTTACATCATTAACAAAGGCAGAAGAAACAAATGTAACATGCCTTCACATAGCTAAAGTAATATTTCTCAGCATAAACAAATGTAACACATCTTTACATAGTTAAAACAGTATTTGCTTTTAAGATAGATGCCTTGTCTATTCACATTACACACAAACACACACACACAGAGATAGATATAGATAGATAGATAGATAGATAGATAGATAGATAGATAGATAGATAGATAGAGACCTTGGGACACATGCCTCTAAACACATACACACACACACACAGGAAGAGAGAGAGAGAGAGAGAGAGAGAGAGAGAGAGAGAGAGAGAGAGAGAGAGAGAGAGACATTGGGACACATACCTCTAAATGGGATGTCTCTATCAAATTCCTCCCCTCAGAGCTCAGGGAAGTGAAGTTCACGGAAGAGGAGACAGAAAGACCATAAGAAGACACAGAGGGGACAGGGGACACCATAAGAACAAGGTCCTCTAAATCAACTGAACAAAGTTAATATGAATTCACAGAGATTGATGCAGCAAGAACAGAGTTGACCCAGGTCCTCTGCATATATTATAGTTTTCAGATTAGTAATTTTGCAGGAGTCTGGAGTGTGTGAATAAGTAGGTCTTTGATTCTTGTCTTTCTGCACTTGGGATTCTTTTCCTTCTGCTGGTTTGCCTTGTCTAACTTTGACATAATAGTTTTTGTTTTATTTTATTATATCTTATTTCGTTATGTTTTGTTGTCATCTTTTAGAAGTAGGCTAAGAGATAACAACAAAACAACAAAATAAAACATTCTTATTTGATTTATCTTTCTTTTCTAATTAGTGAGAGAAAGGGAGTGTATTTGGATGGGAGGGGAGTTGGGAAAAAATTAAGAGGAGAAAAAGAAGGGGAAATTATAATCAGACTATATTGTAAGAAAAAATAATCCATTTTTAATAAAAGGGTGAAAATGAAGGGGAAGACACCATACAAGAGTACAGGTAATAAAGTCCTGTCATTAACCTTAACAATCTTAACAGTGTTTAGCAGGGGATACCTTCTAGCTGAAGAGTTAGTTAAATTATTCTATGTCTCTGTGATAGTAAGAGTATAAAAGCTTGTGTGTGGTATGGGAAGTCCTTCTGTCTATGTGTTGCTTTTATTAGTTAATGAATGTTTTATTGGTTAATGAATGTTTTGGCCAGTGGCTTAGCAGAATAGAGCTAGGGGGGAAAACTAAACTAAATGCTGGGAGAAAGAAGGCGATGTCGAGGAGATGCCATGTAGCCACCAGAGGGAAAAACATGAGCTGCCAGATAGAACCTTGCCAGTAGGCCACGAACCTCATGGTAAAATATAAGATAATAGAAATGGGTTGATTTAATATGTAAGAGCTTGCTAGGAATATGTTATTCCTAGGAAGTGATTGGCCAACAGTAATTTAATTAATATTGCTTCTATGTAGTTATTTTGGGGCTGAGCTGTCAGGAACAAATGAGTGGCCCTCTTACTGTATGTGTGTAGGACTTTAATTTCAGTGGTATTCATAGTGAAAGTACACTTTTCACCTATAATGGATATAGAAATATTAACAGAGGTTAATATATATATATATATATATATATATATATATATATATATATATATATTCTATAGAGAAAAAGCAAAAAAAATGTTATGAAGCTCCACAGCTTATGGGTGACTGTGGTAAATGTATTGAAATTCATTGAGATTTATAGACACTGGGTGTGGTTAACTTAGGAGCATTATTTTTTGCAAGTTTTTTATAACGAAGTTTTAATGAGAAGAAAGATTCCCTTGATGATAGTAACTAGAATTCTGGTAATCCCTGTCATGACCCTATCAATGTTACTATGAAATATAAACAAAATACATAGGAGATTGCTATAAAGTTATTTTTTTAATATATAAAGTATGAAGCATAGCACTGCAATAGCTATATTGTAGAATATTAAATGTAATGTTAAGTAAAAACAGAATTTCATACACACAGACAGACAATGTGATTTGTGGAACTATCTATCCAAACATATTGTAAGCCCAGTAAGGTCTTTGGATTTAGTTTTAAACTTTTTGAACTATGTTGCCCTATCCTATCTTTATCATGTATTTTATTTATAATTAATTAGGTATAGATTTATAACAATCTATCCATGCATTGACGACTAGTATGAAAGAAAAAATCACTATGCCAACTGTTTTTTATGTAGCCATAATTCTGATATTCTAATTGATAAGATAAATTTAATCTCTTCTAAAAACTACTTACTACAGTATATTATCTGCAAGTTTTAGAATTGAAGTTGCATTAGAATATTTATTAATAAAGTGATATATCTCTTTTTGTGGAAATAGCAAGTGTCCATAAATTCTGTGAGATATTTGGTACTTGTTCTTTGATTTTCTTGATTATATATGCGTTAACAAAAAACTAAAATCATATTGTCCTATTTGTCTGGGTTTTAAGGGAAACATGAAAAATGTTCATATTTAACAAAACATGAAATCATTTCAGGAAAAGGAAAGAAATATTTTGAACAAAAGTTATTTGTTTTTAGAATGGCTGCTTAAATTCTTTTGTCATTGGACTTTGAGCCTGTTCTCACTATTAATCAGGAAGAGATGGTTCAATAATAAAATAAATGTTATATTTTACATGAACTTTCATTGAATAGCAATGGCCATCACTTTCACTTCTTTTGTTCATCTGTGTTAACTTGCCCTAACATCATGTAATCCAAAGCAATTTTACCTTCTCTAAGGATGGTTTA
>PVIU01012150.1:0-22503 GCA_004026605.1 Ondatra zibethicus
TCTCCCGAACAGGCGATGTCAGATCTAGCCTATCCCTGACGACCTGTCAATCTGGCGCCATGAGCTGACCAATTGCTGAATGACACCTCAGAGGCGAGAGAATTTTACTATATAAGCTCGCCGGTCTCGGTGAGCTGGGTCTCCTGTCTTCAGCTGTAAGAAAGCGCCTTAATAAAGCGTGATCGAGAAGAATCCTGGTATCCGCATCCTTTCTGCTGGCAGACGGGGCGCGACAAAGCTCTAAAATTATTCCTTCTATAAGGGTGGAAACTGAGGCCACAGAGGTGATATGATGATTCTGGGACCGAAGAACTACATAAAGGCACTAAACTAATGTCTGCAGTCTGAGAGGGAAGAAATCTAAAGGAAGAAGGGCAAGAATCTATTCATTCAGTTTTGAAATTGATAATCATGAGTAGTATTCCATGAGTAAACGTCAGAAAAATAAAATTCTACTGAGGATGTCCAATGTGCCCTGCAAACATCTGACTTGAGAAAATTCATGGGCAAATAAGCAATTTAATATAGACTCAGATGTAACGTTGACTAAATTATGAGAATACTAATCTGGATGTTCCTCAGACAAACCTATAGACTCCCCTTCCCTAATCACAGTCCTCACCTTCTTGCCCAGTCTTCTAGCCACTGCAATCTAATTGTTTGTTTTTGTAAATTTTATTGCATAAATTGTGGTATTTAAAGTTTGCCTTAATTTAAAGTGTATGTTCTCACATGTCCCTCCGGCTTACAATTTGCCAATACTTTCCTAAATAGTAATTACATTTTCGTTCTTTTCATCTATGGAAGAATGTACTTTCCAAGAAACCCCTTCTGCTGATTGTCTACGTTTCTCTAACTTGGCCCATGTCATCCAGAGTTTGTCTTATTTCCTTGTTGTTTCAAGCTGAAACACTGAAAGTAAATTTACTATGCTTCCAAGCAGGAATCCCCATAGGTGTGTGGTGGTTGTGGTGGGGCTGGAGTCTACTTACCAAGAAATTGCCTGTCAGTAGCCTCTAGGGATAATTCTTATATTTTCTTTCAAGAGGTGTAGGGGAAAAGAAGGAGAGAAAAAGAGGAAGGGATGTTGGAGGAAGGGAACCAATCGGCTTCTAATTTCAAAACCTATATCAAGAGCTAGCATTATAAATATGTGTTTGTCTCACTTGATGGAAAAATCTGACCTCACTGAGTCCAAACTCTCACCTTCAGTCAATGCTGAAGTCAACCACTGTGTAGCTCTCTCCAGGGGAGCATAAGTTTCTAAAGTGTGGTTTAGTGTTCCCCAGCAGGAAGGACTTAACCAAGTCTCTGTGTCAAAACTAGAAGCCCCTCAACAAAGATCTCAATCAACCAGTCACAAAGTTTTGACTTTAGGGGGAAAAAAAAGTCCTAAATGCACTTCTGTATTTACGTTTATTTCTGTGTATGTTGTATTTGTATGTGATTTCACTTGACTAAAATCCCTCAGTATTTTCACGAGCATTTGACTTCTACTCTTCTTATAAGTCACAGAAAGGAAAAATTAAATGAACCCATGAGCCTAGCACTAAGCTCTAATGTTTCTGTGTACAGTAATATATCTTTCTAAGAATATTCCCAGAAACAATGTACTAATGTCTCTATCTTCCTCCATCAAACTGATTTCCTAAGGATTTGGGGTGATGGCCTACATCAGTATAATGAAACTTTAAATACCACTAAAAATACCCTGTGAGTAATTGTTATCCATTACTCTGTTTTCAATGACTCATGAGTCTATTTTCTACAAAAATTAGAAATTGTTTTTTATTTTTTTCTGAGTGATTCAATAGTGTGTGTGTCTAGATTAGGGAATCTCTACCTGGGTATGACTTTGTGTGTGCATGTATGCACTTGTACACACAGGCACAGACACACACACACACACACACACACACACACACACACACACACACACACTGCTCCCTCACCCTCAGTTGAGATAATGTGCAGGCAGTTTGGAGACATTTTTCAGTTTTCACAACTGCAGGCATGCTCTGCAGATGGAGGCCAGGTGTTTACTAAATAAGCAACAGTGGCATCAACAGCTCCCCTACCCCTACACACACACACACACAGACACACACACATACACACACACACATACACACACATACACACACACACACACAGACTCCTTCTGGCTTTAAAATGTCAGAGAAATTGTGCTATACTTTATATTTTTACTTGTTTAGTTGTTTAGTTTTTTAAGACTCAGTTGCTTATGTCCTTTCGTGCTAATTTAAGTATCTGGTTATCTGAGGGGAAAATCTAAGAAGTAAATTTCTTTACAGCAAGAAAAAAATCTTTTATATACAAGAATGAATAGAATCAAGAAACAATTACTGGATGTATCTTGGGGGTTTTAGAATCCAGGAATCCAAAAGATGCCAGCCCAAACAGAATGCTGCCTCCACCAAGCTCACAGGTTAGTGAGGAAGACGGATGCTGAAAGAAATCTGAGTGCCAAAGCCAACATATAAGCTGATATAAAAACTATTTAATTTGAAGATCACAAAAGTTTATCTTAAAAAACTGGTTCTTAGAAAATGTTCCCAAAAGTGTAGAATCCGGAGAGAGACACTATATTATATGTCAAAGTGTACCAATAAGGAAAGTGCTGGGAGAGCAATAAAGCTTGTGATTAGGTGCATGCCAGAGAAGAGCTAAGAATGCTCAGGGAGAAACCACCCTGCCACCTTAGTATGCTGACTCTTTCAGAGAGGAATTGATATCAGGGCTGGCATTTGAGTTTGGGTCACTATGTGTTTTCATTGTTGTGACAAAATCAACTTAAGAAAGGCACTATTATTTTGGCTTACAGTTTAGGGATGAGCCCATAGGCAACAGTGATCATTGAAACAGGAGCAGGAGGAATCTGGACCTATTGAATCTGCAGTCAAGTGTCAGAGACCAGTGAAAGGTGGAGCTCTGGTAGCTTTCTCATTTTCTCTCAGCCAGAAAACCATACCCTGAAGTGCCATCCAGAGGTAAAGTAGGTCCATCGAACTTAATTAAACTAACCTAGAAAATCTCTCACAGATATGCTTAGATGATTCTGGATCCCATCAAATTGACACTCAAGATTAACCATCATTCTGTAACTATGAAGAAAAACACTTATGGGACATTCAATTCCAGCCAACAGGTGCTCTTGTTTGTTAAAAGATTGGCAAGGAGCTCATCAGAGCAGTTGTGTGCAGTTGGAGGAGAGATAAAGATCCAATGGAACCGGGTATTCTGTTTCCATGGGTTTTTGATGCCCAGTTTGAATATGTGGATGGTTTAAAATGACATTGTATTTGACTTCGGCATATGTGTTAGATTCCTAAGAAGTCTATATTTTGCAAGTTGAAAAGCATAGAACAGAGTCAAGCCTTTTACCTAAGGCCCATGTAGAATTAATCCCAGCAGGACTCAAAATTTGATTGATGAGATGGGATCATAGCAAGTCTTTTTCCAATACCCTCTACACTGCTTTTCTCTTCACTACTCTTTATTACTGACTGAACTTCCCCTGTGTCAAGCTCCATTTCAGTGAAAAGTCCCAAATCCCTTTAGCCTTCAGTTTTTTCTACCTTTACTCAATCCCAGCTTTTCAGAGCCCAGTGGCTTTTTGATTGCTAGTGTTCTTACAACACTTCGGCAAATCACTCAGCACTTCCCATGCACAGCCAGCTCTTCACAAACAACAGGAGTGCATGAAATTCAATTCACAACACCTGCAGCTTACACATTCCAACCTCACTGAAGAGATAAGCTCTCCAATTAATGATCTCCCTCTGTAATTGCTTTCCTTCCCCTTCCTATTTTGCTTTTGATCATGTTCTGTTACAAATTCCCTCACCTGCTCACAGCAAGTTTCTTACTTTAAAGGAACCTGTAGGAACTGAAAGGGTGGGCTGGGGAGTGGAATGCACAGTGAGATATTCAGAGTTGAATGATTGGGTTGGTATCTTCTAGTTTATGCTTCCTTTAGCTATTAATATTGTAACTACTTGAGGTTTTCTACCTTGAATTTTTGACCGGTTATGAGTACAACTTGTTTTCCTTTATGTCTTTCATTAACTTTTAAGGAACTTAATTAATTCATTTGAAGAAAATTAAGTCATTAATCTCAGTCTTGCCTGTCTGCAACCAATGATGAGAATAATCAGTCTGATGGGTTATTTCCCTAGAAACAATGCAACAAGGTTGTTAGTCATCATGTCTTCTTCATCTGTCTCTATATTATGGGACTCTGTGTATGCCCCAAAAAAGGAATTAAGCAAGTACGCATTATGTCTCTATAGATAAAATAAAATCATTATGCATAGAAAAAGAATTGTTTTGAAAATCATCTTGGGAAAAATAAAGAGCAAAACAAAACTGGTAGATCAAAAAATAAATATACAGAAAAAGCATGTTAATTCAAGACTGGGCCTGGATGGAAATTCTGGTTCAATAGAGTTTGTGTGGTTGTTTTCATTAGCTTTTAAAGGTTCCCATCTATCTGACTTTGATGCAAATGGTAGCAGGAAATCTTTCAAATCCTTTGAGAAACTCTTATGTAAACAAAAATAAAACAAAAAAGAACAACAACTAAAAACCCAGAAAATATCCAATCCCAGAACCTCATAACCAGGGTTTTCATAATTAGGGCTCAAGTTCATTTCTACCAGTTGTCTCCTGATAATGAAAGTCATTGAGTACCCAACCTTGAGAGCCCTTGCTGAGAATAATATGGGAACAGAATGTCTGACTCTCTAGCTAAAAAGATGGAGAATCACATGAACATGGCAGAGGAAACAATTTACAAACTAGGAAATTAGTTACTGCTATTTAAAGTATAAAAGATACAGATGATCCCCCAGCTTAGAGAAAGATGCTGCTCAAAGTGGGTCACACCTTACTCTGTCAGTTAACAATCAAGACCTTCTCCTGAAGTCATGCTCTCATGCCAACTTGATCTAAATAATTTCTCTGTAGGACTCTCTTTCCAGCTGATTATAGCTTGTGTCAAGTTGATAATTAAAACTAACCATCACAATAAGCAAGCAGAATATGATTATAAATTAAAACTGGCTCTCCATCATTTTCATTTAGTGTTTGTAATAAGTCCCTTTATGTGTAATTTTACACTATGAAGGTGTGTCTGCAAGTCAATGGAAAATTAAATCTATTGAAAGTTATAAAAAAAATCTTCGTAGAATGAATCATATAGGTAAGCAAATGCCACTGATGTCAGAGCATAAAGAGTCCTGCTCTCACTACAATAATTTAGGCTTTTCTTTGTATGAGAGTGTTATTATCCCTGGAAACCATTTTCTCCTAAATAACATATTAAAGCTACATAAGGAGGCTGAAAAAAGAAAAAGTGTCCTTATTTACAGTCAATTTGTCTAATTGAGTACTGGATAGTCACAATGGGGATCTGACACCTTATACAAATGACTTAAGATTTGCAAAAATACATTCAACAGTTGTTCATTTAGAATCTTTCAGTCCAAGTAGTCATTCCCAACAAACATATTATTGAATAATTTCAGTCATCTAGAAAATATACTATAAGAAAGTGTGGTATAAAATGAGGAAGTCCTGGTCTTTGTCCTGTATGGCAGGGACTTCCCAACCCTAACAAACAAACAGAATGAAAGATTTATATGCTTTTTCTAGCTGAAAGATCTTCCTGCCTGATCTTAACATTGAAGTGACAGCTTAAATTCTCAAATGGCAACTTTGAGAAGATAAAAATCATAAAAGGGAAGAAAAGGGGAGGGGTCTAAAAAGATCTCAGCAGAGATCTGAAACACAATGAATCTGACTTTTCCAGGATTTTTAAGTCTGTAAAACTCTAAAAGTCCTGCCTTCCCTCTCCCTTCACAGCACCTGTATGTAGGTTATCAGAGAGATCTACAAGGAAGTCTATCTCTTCCATGTACTTCAGTTAGGGTTTCTTTGGCAGGTAACCCTTGCAACATCTTCCTATTGGCCACCTGTGATACATATGCTTATAGTTTTATAGTCAAAAACTACATTCTCTACTCTCTACGACCACCCATAACACATCCATTGTCACAATTGTCTCTCTCTTCTAATACAGAGTAGTAACACATGACACAAAATGAGAAAGAATGCAGGAGGAGGAGTATGTATTTTAGTGAAAATAGTTCTGAATTCCTCTGCTTCTGAGACTGAGTCAGGAAATGATCTTTGTTAGGTTACTAGTTGAGAAATTCTTCTCATTTGTCCATGAATCCAAAATCACTGTTTTCAACCCTCTAAGGCAACTATGCTCATCCTGCTCTATTCCACTGACTTGTCTGATGTTTCCCTTCAGCAGATGTTAAAGTCAGCATCTTAGCTGATATTCTAGCTTCTTTCATTTATCATCACACAGCTAAGCACCATGTTTTATATAAGGCCACAGTCCCCTAGAGTGCAGCTATACAATGTGTGTGAGACAGAGGGATGATTGTGAAACATCCCAAGAAAACTTATCTCGGTAGCTGAAAATTTCCATGTGAGAGTGTCTCAAGAGTTTCTGCCTATTAATATTTGTGTAGAAAACTTTCTACCTCTTAACGTCCATTATCATAACTGTACTGTTGCTTTCTTTTACAATGGAGAGGCTCATCAAGCAAACTCTGGAATCAATTTAACCAAGTTTGCAATTCCAGATAACAGTTCACTGAAGCTTCATTAGTGTAACAGTAACTTAGTAAAAATAAGTAAATGAAAAGGAAGAAGTAAGATCAACTATGGAACTTGAAATAACCTGTCACTTCAGATGAGAGATGCCATCATTAACCTGTAAGGTCACATCAGCTTTTATTGAAGTGTCAGATATCACAGTGTCAAAATTAAATTAGACGAACTATTGCCTCATTATTATGTTCACAAATCTCAAGGTAATCTGAATTAATACTACATGGACTGGGAACTCCTTAACCATTTTACTAATATTGCAAATATTTAAACTGTTTCAACATATTTCATGAGATCAAGTTCCTACCTCAAAAAAAAAATGCAGAGCTACTTGTGCTAATAGTAATGTCACAACCAGCCCTAAGACTAAATTGCAAGTTAGCATGTAATTTAATGCAATGTTTTAAGAAAAGTTGATACTTATTGATTTTATTCTGGAATCCCTTTACTTGAATATCAGGTTTTCTAAGATATAATAAATTTATATTTTTCTATAAGGAATACATGTTTTGACAACATAAAAGTAAAGGCAGTTTTAAATATAAATGGCATTCCACTAAATGTTTTGTTAAAAAGGTTATCATCCCTTCAACACACTAAAATATGATGATTGAAATGGTCTCGATCAGTGTTTCTTCAACTTGTGCATTGTAGCCTCTGTGGAGGTTGAACAAACCCTTACACAGGGGTCATTTAAGACCATTGGAAAACAGAGATATTTACATTTTGATTCACAATGGGAGCAATATTACAATAATGAAGTACTAATTAGAAATAATTTAATGGTTGGGGGTCACCACAACATGAGGAACTGTGTTAAAGGGTCACAGCATTAGAAAGTTTGAGAACCACTGTTCTAGATGGAAGGTATAACTTAGCTGGTTTAGGTAATCGCTGAGAAATAGCCAAACTATCTTGCCTCAATCCTGTAAATATTGAGTCTTTTAACTATGGATTGGAAAGGGACAGTAGGGATTTAGAAGGAATGGTAGAGATCTGAAAGAATTATTAGTCTTGAGACCTTACTGTTTCATGAATGAAGAAATGGGTAGAGAAGGTTTAAGTAGTTTGGTCAGAATTACAGAGCTTAAAACTCCCTCAGCAAACAGAGCCATGATACACAGAATGATGAAAGCCTGAAATGGCACAGAAAATAACTCCTTACTATCTCTAAAAATCTGTCAAAAACAAAACCATTCAAAGTCGAACAATAGATTAAATGCTGAAGATAACAGAAAAGAGCAAGTTGATTCTTGATTAAATATTTTTAAAATCTTAATTTTACCACTTCATAAAGATGTTCTTCATTTTCACATTAATCCTAGAATGGAAATTCTTGTCCTTAGACAGGAATCAGCCAATCCAAAGAAATGAGAGCTACAACTTTGACAGATCTGCAAAATTTATAACTGCTTAATATTAATACAAGAATGTTTTGCTCTTCAACAACTCTTTTAATTTTAAATTTTCTGGCTCTTGGTGAATTTCACATCATGCATCCCAATCCCAGTCATCTCCCCATCCCCTTACTTCCACCCTCTGTCCTTGCAACCTCTTCCAAAAACATAATTAAAAAATAAAACAAAAAAATAACTAAAAACAAACAAAATAAATAGAAACCTTAGTGTGACCCAGTGATAGCCAATATCTTTTAAAATAGTAGTAAAATACAAATGAAAAACAGCATTATATTTTCATACTTAAATATAACCTTGGAACGTGCCAACAACACAGAACTATTGGGTGGTAGGTACTGTCATTGTAGTATATTTTGACACCATACTTTGTGATTTTTCTATATCAAGGAAAGAATTCAGTATATAAAGATGAATTTATAGGCACCATAATCTTAATGTATAAAAGAAAAAATAATTGAAATATTACACATAGTAAAACTGAGGTGGAAAAACTATGCTATGGTAAAGAATGTGCTAACAAGTGAAGCAACATATTGCTGAAATGAAATTGAACATATGCTTTAAAAGAACCCTAGAAAGGTTTTTCAGAAACCATGAGGAGAATGAATACAAAGAAGACAAAGGAGTAGAAGGTTCTCAATTCCTCGTTTGCTGAATAGCATAGCTAAGTGTGTGGAGTTGTGATGGAAACCACACCGGCAACCTAGTGTGCTTCAAATGTGGATGGAATAGATAATGAAGAGAACACTGATATTTTAAGAACACAAAACTGAGGTAGCACCCAGGGTGCCAATTAAAATGGCCATACATCAGAGTTAAACGATTAGTGCCTTCTAGTGAGGAGCCTTTGGCCTTTGGGCCGTCAGTGTGGACTTTGTGGACAGGAAAATCTGATCCCTGCTCCCCCTTGAGCTCCCAAGGCCATAGGGTTTTATGCTGACTTTGCCATGGTGGGGTTGTAAGTACAGCTGGATTTGAAGACAATGGCTGTTCATATTTAGACAAAATGGTGTATTTGTCCAGGTTTTTCATTTTCTATCTGAATGGTAATAGTCATAAAAAAACGCACATTTTCTAACCAAATTAAGTCTGAATCCAAGGGCAATTTTATGGCCTTATCATCTTTGGGTAAGTGATTATTTTTGAAAAACTGAATTCACGTTAAAAGTCTGAAGATAACTTTCTCCTGTGCTGGGCACACAGGTGAGAATCTGAGGACCTGTTCTTTCCTATTTTTTTTATGATATGCTTTTATGCTCCAAAGTTATTTCAAGATCCTGAACCAAAACACCTGCTGATTATATTGATAAGAATGGTAAGAAAATCTCAAATAACTATGTATAAGAACCAATATTATAAGGAAACAAAGTCATTTTGATCTAACCCCAACAAAGCTACCTCCCTGAAGGGTCTCATGCCCCACTCCCACTTACCTTTGCTCTGTAGTCCTTCTAACCCAGGCCAACACTTTCTTCACTGTGGCTCCTTTATCCTCCTAGATCATAAGTCCTTAATGTTTATGTGGGGTTCTGTACTCAAGTGGTACAGACAACTAATACTAGACAACCAGTGATACTTATTTTAACCACGTGAGAATAATGATTTTAAGTGTCTAATGTATGGATTTACAAAGGACATACCACTTATTTAAAATCTTTAAAGCATACATGTCTTCTTGTTGACATATACACACATACACTCACATATATTGTGTGCATACATATACATACATATGCACATATTAATATTCATGTTTGTATAGTTGCAATTTTAAAGACTAAAAATTAATATTAAAATGAAATTAATCATCTCAAAATTGAGTACTTTTAAATACTAGTCATGCAAATCCACAGTTTACAAATCTACACATGTAAATATATAAAATACAGAAAATATATAGTATAAAGTATACATGCTTATTATTTTTCTCTCATTTATATTACTTTCTTGTAGCCATTTCTTCAAAATGTATTACTTTCATAATCAACTTATCTCAACATTTGTTTGCAAATCACTTTCTTAGATGTATGCACGAGAGTCTGGACTCTGTGACGTGTTTATTGAAATACGTGTAAATCTATCTTTTTACGTGTACCAATGTTTTGTGATTTTCGATATTTTACAGTAAGTATAAGATTCAGTTAGCATACCCTAAATTCTACCATTTCTAGGTATACTTGTTATGAATTCAGTCTCTAAGTACCAGAGTTTCACACATAGACATTTATTCTCTGTCAGTTTCACACTTTGGGGAGGTTGTGGAATTTTTAGAATATTTGGCAGAAATAGGTCACTAGGGTCATGTCTTTAAAATTATAGCCTAGCTTCTAGCTGCTGCTGACCATCTCTCCTTCTCCTACAATTTGACCACCACAAGACAGAGCCAATCTGCCAGGCTTTCCCCATCATGATGGACTACAATCTCCTGAGGCCATGATCTAAACCAAATCTTCACTTGTGTTGTTTCTGCCAGATATCCTAACTACAACAATGAAAAGGTTTTTAAATCAGAGTATTGTTAGGTAAGTCAAGGTCAATTCTGCTGCTTCTTATTTTATATCTCTATGTATAGGATACAGGGCTGAATATTTTATGTACATTTTAAATGAATTTGTGATCTTTGTTTTTCGTTGTATATCAGTTTCAAACAGATCAAGCTATTCTTTAATTTTTACAACTTTACCTTTCATTTTTTTAATAATTGAAATAAGATATTTAATCTGTTCTAGTGATTCTGGGGAGATGGTTGTATCAGTAAGGTGCCTGTTGTGCAAACAGAAGGACCCACATTTGGATTCTCTGTACTCATATGGTAGCATGTGCCTGTAATATTAGCTTGGGGTTTGGGGAGAGAGGAGCATCACTGTTGGCCAAGAATTAACCTGTCTTGCTGACTCAGTGAGCTCCAGGTTTAGTAAGAGAGCTCATCTAAAAAGGTGAGGTACAGAATATGTGTGTGTGTGTGTATGTGTGTATGTATATATATGTGTGTGTGCATATGTGTGTGTATGTGTATGTGTACATGTTATATATACATACACACACATATACACATACATACAAACTTACCGAATATGTGTATGCACACACACATACACATTCATTTTACGTACAAACCACAGTCCCCCCTCCTTTCTTCCTCACCCCCACCCACAACCCACCTCTTTCCCACCTTCCACTCCCCAGGAAGGGTAAGGCCTATCATGGGGAGTCAAGAAAGCCTGGCACATTAAGTTGAGGCAGCACAAACCACTGGGGACTATGTGTTCAAATCAGTGACCAGTGGGGGACACTTCTAAGTCAAATCACCACATCAAGCAATAGAAGAAGATACTTGACATAGACCTTTGGCATCCACATTCTGCACACAATTATGCCCCTTCACAGTGCACACACAAACATGTACACATATGTACATATACATATACCACACACATACACAGGCCAACAACTCCTATTATGTTTATAGAGCTGGATAGGTACTTTAATTATGTCTATTGTTGGTTCACATGATTTAGTAATCTTATGACTATGTGCATACAAACTAGTGTTTTAACATAATGACTATTATGTTATAGTTGTCATTTTTATTCCATATGCTTCAGCACTTTTATAGCAGTTTTTCGCTCTATAGAATGTGTGACAGACATGCTGATGTGGACTTCTGATCCCTGTCTCTCAATATTCATAACTTCACATAAGTTCTTATCCCCCTGATCTTGTAACTTTCTTCTAAACAAATGTATATCACCAATAATATAGAATTGTATAGTTATAATTAGGTGACCGCAGAAAGTTTTATCTCATTTCTCTAGAAATTACCTTTCTTTTGCTGACTTTAGAAGCAAGCTGCCATGAATCCATTATTCAAGAAAATGGATTATTCATAAGGGAGAGAGAAAACATGTACTTCCTCCATGAGCTGTTGGTGCAATCTGGTTCCGGACAAGCTTTGCTGTAATTGAACTCCTGAGCAGAAGATCCACTTAGAAGACTCACTTGGGCTCCTGACCTACAGAAATGAAGCTTTCATTTCAACCCTAGACTGCTTCCCAGCTGCCTATGCTATATCCTCCTTACCTTTACAGTTACCACCTTAATGTTTAGGCTACCAAGATCTTCTTCCTCTGTTTTACCTTGTTGGGACTCATGAATGTATGCATTATCTATTTGACTCATAGTGTTGTCCTTGTGAGATTTCAATAATCAATGAAGATACAATAGGGAGCAAACTTATGTCCTTCTTTGAAGTGTTTTATGTTTTAATAGACTAAGGCGTGGAGTAAGTAAATAAATACATAAAAATATGAAAAGTTATATAATCAATCTAGAAAAATAAATCAAGAAACAGCTTCACAAGTTAAAAGAAATGGTGAGTCTTCTGTAGCATAAACAGGGCTTTGCTGATACTATTTTTCTTTGCCCAGAACTAAAAGACAACTGCTTATTAAATGCAGTATCTCTTGTAGTCTCAAAAATAATCATCTGGATTAGGCATCTTTATTCTACCAGTTTTAACTATGATAAACACAAAGTGTCTGACAATTGAAATATGTTCTATAGCAGCCATCATAAAGAACAAGATTTCAATAAAGTCTGTCTGACTTCAATGAGCCTGTATTATTAGCTATGGATTATATTGAATTCTAGATATTTTCTTACACCCTCTAGTAAGTATCAAAAATGTCCATGTTGTTATTTGATGGGGAAAAAATTAAGACCGATACTGAAATATATTGTATTTTAGATACTTGTAGTAGATTCAGTTGCTTGGCAGGTATGCGAATGGAGAAGATAACATTTGAAATACTATGTGGGGACTGGCGAGATGGTTCAGTAGTTAAGAGCACTTATTGCTCTTGCAGAGGACTGGGGTTTGATTCTCAGCACCCTCATGTTCGCAACTGTAATAACTCCAGTTCCAGGGCACCTGAAGTTCTCTTCTAACTTGCACGGGTACTAGACCCACTCATGACACACATACATACATGCAGGTAAAACATTCATACACATAAAAACTAAAAATAAATCATTAAAATATATCACTGTTTGTAACTCAAAATGCCATGTGAAAATATTGAGGGAGTTCAGGCACTAGCATAATAAACAACCAACAACATATTAGCTATGGTAAATCCAAATAAAATAACTTACTTCTAAAGTGCTTAACATCAGAAAAGTAGAAAAAAATCTCCCCTTCATCTAATTTCATGAGAGTTGCTTTTAGGAACACATACATATTCAGCAGAGAAGCGCCCTATGTTCCAGCCTCCATGCTGAAGATGAGAGCTTATTTCCCCTCTGAAACAAGTTAACTTTTTAAAATTTGTATTTCCTTGGATGATCTACATCTTGTGAAAAAATAAACACTGACCTTAAAACACATTTAATTACCCTATATTTGCCTTTCAGGTTTAGTTACAAAACTTTCCCAGTTGTCTAACACCTTGTATAATCAGCACTGCATAAACAAGGCTGGAGTGGTTCTATAGCCTCTAGCTTGGAGGAAAATAGCAAGTGGAAAAAAAAAGGCCTGCCATTTATTAGGGGTGGGGGGTGAGTTTAACTTTAGTCAAACTCTTGACCTTTTCAGTAATGGGTACAGAGGAAATTGCAAGTCAGATAACCGTTGTTCTAAACAGAACTAAAACTAACACATGTAATTAAGTTATGACCTGAGGCACAGGCTACTATGGTATGGAGAGCAAACCTCTCAGGATTCATGTAAAGGGTGCAGTGGGTCTGATCTCAGAAGAGCAGCTAGCTGAGAGCCTTGGGGGAAACACTTCTTTCTGATCAACACACAGTTGCATGTTTTCCGTTTTGGTTTTTTTTTTTTGAAGGTGCTAGTGCCAACATGTATAACAAGATGTTCCTGCAAAATGAGAATCATAGGAATCAATGACTACACAGGTAGCTGTAGCTGTCAACCACAAATGCAAGGGCATTCTGATGCTCATTCGTTCACAACGCAGCTGGTCCTTTTGTACTTGAAAGTCTGTTCTAAAGCTGAAGGACTACACAACTGAGTGCCTACCAGGTTGTTGTTGTATCACTTAGTTCTACCATTTCTGTGACAAAATACTTTATATAAGCAAGTTAAGGGAAAGGATTTACTTCAACTGTTTAAGAAACACTATATTCTATTATGACAGGAAGGCACAGTGCTGGGCGCAGACAGTCATAATATCCCTCAGTTAGAAAGCACGGAGAGATGAATGCTAGTCCTCAGACTCCTTTATCACTCACTAGTTTTTACTTTTTTTTCAGTCTAGGACACAAGTGAGCAGGATGAGGGTAGGATTTCCCTACTCATTTAAACTTCTCTGGAAACATACTCAAAGATAAATTCAGTGATGCATCTGCTAGGTGATTCCAATTTCACACAAATTGGCAATGAAGAATAATCATTACCAGTCTAGTTCTTGCCAACAGGACATGCAACATACCAGTTTTAAAAGATGGAATTCTACCTCTGGTTCCCTGAGGTTCAACCCTCTTTCATAAGGCAAAATACATGTATCTCACCTTCTAATGACCCCATGGTATATTTGTTTCAACATTGCTAAAAATAGAAACCTCTTCTGTGACTTAAGATGCTCTCCTACTGAGTCCCGCTAAAATCAAGAAAATAACTTATGTACTTCCAATACACAACAGCATGTGGCTGGGAAGATGTCTCAGTGATTAAGAATATGTATTGTTCTTACAGAAGACCCAGGTTCAGTTAAAAACAACCACATGGTAGCCCACAACTACCTGTTACAGAGGATCAGAGGATCCAATGCCCTCTTCTAAAGAGGGCTCCAGAATGTATATGGTAAAATAAATACATTAATTAGTCACAAATACACACACAAACACAACGCAAATTTATATTATAAATTTTTATAATTAAGACTAATTAAGATGTAGAATGAAAGATTATGCCGAAACAATACTGATATGTAGCAGGAAAAACCCTACCTTCTGAAGTTCCATGACCTAAATCTATGGTCTTGGTAGAATCTACCACTCCAGTTCTGCCATCTGCAAGATATATAGCTTCACTGTTGAGCTGACTCCATTATATAAATGTAGCTCTTCTTGGAAGATGTTCTTACTGTCTTGACATCTCCTGGAATCTCCAGGGGAACTTAAGTTTCATTTTTACAGCTTCATGTAATGGCTTTTCAGAGCCTCTTTGCCTGAAAGCCACGTACTGCCCATTGTCAGTGATTTTGTGACCCTGAAACTCACAGCAATACAAGCATCATGTAGACCAGGCCATTGAATAATGTTATCAACGTAAGTGTTGTCTGCCCCACTTATGCTACAGATTTAGTGGACTCTGGGTACTTTAGCAACTGAAATGGAAAAATTCCCAAGATTTTTATTTTTAAGCAGGAAACCCATTTGGGGACATTCTCATTTCATTATTTTTTCTTTCTAATGAAATTACACTTTAACAATATGGAGTCTCTTGGGATAGGATCTTGCCTTCAAGTCTCCTGTCCTATTGTTCCAGGGAGGAGCTCTGGATTTGTCTTTAATATCACTGATCACTTCAACAATTTCAGTTTCTTTCTCTGTACTTTCTTCTTGTCTGAAGTCTTAAACTCACCTGAATACTGTGGCGTTATGATCTATGTCACTCAACAATTTAGTCAATTACTTTTGAATTTAGACTTCCAAAACTTTCCATAGCTCATATAGCCAGAGATTTGGCAAAAAGGTAATACTAACTGACTGTTGAATTCACATTTTCCTCTGAAACCTTCTAAGCTGGGATTTCAGCACCTGCATTTCTACCAGCATTCTAATATAGCACAAATTCTTTTTTTGTTTGTTTGTTTGTTTGTTTTTCGAGACAGGGTTTCTCTGTGGCTTTGGAGCCTGTCCTGGAACTAGCTCTGTAGACCAGGCTGGTCTCGAACTCACAGAGATCTGCCTGCCTCTGCCTCCCGAGTACTGGGATTAAAGGCGTGTGCCACCACCGCCCGGCCTATAGCACAAATTCTAATTGGTCTTAAAAAACTTGGAGATGCTGAAGATCAGAAAAGCAGTGCAATCAGCCACTAGCTCTTACTTCTACCTCACACCGAAAGGGTGATCCTGTCTCCACGAATCCTCCAACTGAAGCATTCAGCTCTCTCTATAAAACCTCATACTGCATCCTCAGATTTAATCATCAGACTGCATGCTCAGACTGCATCTGAATTCCTGTCTTCTCCACCTTATATTCCTCTCTCTGCCCAGATATATCATTCTGCCTTCACCTCCCTAGTGCTGCTATCACATTTGTATGAGCTCTGTTTCTGTTTGAGTCAGATTGAATCTCATATAGCCCAGCGTAGATTTGAATTCACAGAGATCCATCTGCCTCTGTCTCCCAAGTGTTGAGATTAAAGGTATACGCCATCACTGTCTGGCTTCTATGGCTGACTACAAACTTAGCTCTGCACTCTGAGCTTCAGGCAATCTTTATTTGTTAGATTGCAAACAAAATATCACTACATTCTGATCTGCTAAATTCTTATCAGAAGAACAATTAAGGGTTTCTCTGGCCATAAATCTAAATTCTTCCAAGTTCTACCCACAAAGCAACTCCAAACACCTCCATGTCACATGGTTATATATTCACAACAAATAGTCTCTTCTTCATAACCAGCATTTTATATTAATTATTTTCTGTATTGCTACACACACACACACACACACACACACACACACACACCTGGTAGAAACAACTTACTCTGGCTCACAGTTTAAGAAGTAATAGAGTTCATTATGGTAGGAGTAAAGTACCTGCTCACATTGCAACCTCAGTTAGGAAGCAGAGAGAGAGAGATAAATTCTTGTGCTTATGTGGCTTCCTCCTTTCCGTTTTTGATCCAACCCATAAGATGGTACCATCCTCATTCAAGCTATGACCTCCTTTAATTAAGCTCCTGGGTAACAACCCTCAATAATACTCAGTTACTTAGGGGATTCTAAAGTCAGTCAGGTTGTCAATGAGCATCCGCCACTGCAGCACCCGAATAGTGATCATGACTTTAATAATCCTCAGTTATGTACTCTTAGTGTGCTATCCGAACTCTACCTGTTTTGTTAGTTTACTAAGGAGAGTTAGAAAATATATAAAGGATGTGCTAAGCAGGCTTTCTCTAATGCTTAAAATCTAATCTCACAGAGGTTCCCCAACAAAGTACTGACCAGGCCAGACCCTGATTAGCTTCTGAGGTTAGATGAGATTGGGTACATTCAGGGTGGTATGACCATAGACTAATTTCACATAGGTTTTTATTTTTTTAATTTTATTTATTTATTTATTTTTTGGTTTTTCGAGACAGGGTTTCTCTGTAGCTTTAGAGTCTGTCCTGGAACTAGCTCTTGTAGACCAGGCTGGCCTCAGATTCACAGAGATCCGCCTGCCTCTGCCTCCCAAGTGCTGGGATTAAAGGTGTGCGCCACTACTGCCCGGCCACACAGGTTTTTATAAATATTCCAAAAATCCTAGTATAATCCATTCCCTATTATTTTTACTACATAATTATTTGCCACCTGTCCCTTCAAACTCCCCAAAATTCTATCCTTAGTTCATTCTCACTTGATGGGAGAGAACATTATTTCACGGACAGTAGAAGGTGCTACAAGTTAAGTCCCTGTCCAGATTCCTTTGTGGTGCTGTAATGAAGTGATTTGACAAAAAAGAAGAAACTTAGTAGAGAAAAGGCTTTATTTGACTTTAGAGTTCCAGGTTATAGTATATCATTGTAGAGAAGTCAAGGCAGAACTTCAGATCTTGATCCTGTCATATCTGCAGCTGAGAATAAAATGAATGCATGTATGTATTTGCTTGCCTGCCCCACTCGTAGGCTCAGGACTCCCTGATGGTGCCTTCTACATTGAGCTACATCTTCTCCCATCAATTAACTCAACCAAGACAACCCCACAGGTCAATCAGTACACACAGCTCTGAATAAGACTCTCTACCCAGGTGATTATTGGTTGCACTGATTTGACAATTAAAACTGGACAGCACAACCTCCATGCTATAACAAAAACATATTCACACCCCAGCTGCTTCATTCCAATTAAGATGAGCATCTGTTGCACTCCTATCTAAGACCAATGTCAACTGTGGAATGGTGGATCTCATCTTTTCTTAACTACTCAAAGTCATGTTTGTTCTGGAATCTTGAAATCATCACCATTTATACTTTACTGAATTATATTCAGTTTGTAAGCATCTTATAGTAAGTCTCAGCCTCAAATCCTCCAAGCATTCTCCTTTGACTCTATTACCTCATTATTTTTCTTCCCTTGTAAATTAAATGTTTTTTGAGAATTTCGTGTATGGGAACTGTATTTACATCATTTCTACCCTGTAATAATTATGTCTCCTATACTCTCTCTAAATTCATGACGAACTTCTTCTGTTTTAGCCATTATTGTTTTGTATGCATGTGTGCATGTGTATGCACACACACACACACACACACACACACACACACACACACACACACTGCCAAGTTCCTTTAGTGTTGTTTATATATATTAAGTAGTGTCTGTTTGGAAACTGGACTACCCACTCTGTAATATGTAAGCCAATCTAAGAAATACCCTTTCAGTATATATTAATTCTTTCCATTATTTTCCTCTGAATAATTATAGATGGATTTTTGGATCCTTTTGAAATTTAAAGATATGTCTGATAAGTGAAAAGCACTATGAGAAAAGGACGAATTTAGTGAAAAACTGGAACTGGACTCAGAAATGGCAGATTTAAGTATTCCCCTGATTCTGTTGAGAACAAATGGCTTTCAGAATTTGGACGATCCATCATTTCTATATATGGATCCAGAGATAAGTGATTTCCAGTTTACACCATTATAGTTAAGATCCTTGGACTCTTAAAGTAGAAGCTATAGGCAAGCAACCATAGCTCCACGAGTCCTAAAGTTTCAGGTCTGGGAAAACACGTCTCCTGACTACAGTAAATACCCATACAGACAGACACACACACGGGGGAGGAGAACATGCTGATGGTGGAGGTATTTAACAAGTTTTGTCTTAATGGAGGAAACAGGTGTGCTCTGTAGCCTGAAATCTACAGAGATTTCTCCAAACATTTTAGAAAACTTTCCCTAAAATTTGCTCTGCTTCTCCTTTTGTAAAAATTATTTGTTTTATTTTTTGATAATATAGTATTATTATGCTATTTCCTCCTTCCCTTAGGTTCCCTTAAACCATAAGTTTCCTCCTAGTGACACTACATGCATAATAAACTCTTTAGATATTGCTTTGTTTTTACCCACAATGATTGGGAATTCTGGCTGTGATAGGACTGATACTGTTTTCTGTTTATTTCTCCAATTATGTGGTGGGATATCTGACATTGTTTAATTTTCTCTTTAGTTTAAAGCCAAATATCATTCTGTCTGTATATTTTCAACTGTATCTCCTTTTTCTTTATTCATTCTTTGAAAATTTTATGTATGTAAGTAATGTTTTTTATTAATTCATTGATTTATTTTATGTGTATGAGTATTCGGTCTTCATGTATTTACATGAACTAGAGGGAAGTCTGGTGTTCTCAAGGCCAGAGGAGAGCACTGAATGCTCAGGGACTGGAGTTACAGACAGTTGTGAGCTGTCATGTAGGTGCTGCCCACTCCATCTAGGTCCACTGGCAGAGCAACTAGTGCTCTTATGCTCTTAGCCACCTCTCTAGTTCCTGTACATTGTTTCTTCATCTTATATATGTCTCATACCGACTCTTCAAGTGCCCCCAGAACACCCATCATATCCTACAAATTCATGTATTTATTTTATAATTTACTTAATTTTATTTTCTGAGTGTTTATGTACAGAGAGAATGCCTCCCTGAATACCACACCCAAAACTAAGGCTTGGGGAACCTTGAAGACCTGAAAAGGATTAAGACATTTAATTCCAGTATTGAATGGAGAGGGATCCCTGATGCCCTTCCCTTAGTGGAAGACCCACTGGCAGTTGATTGCTACAAGGTGAAGGAAAGTAATTTTTATTTAGGATTGTGGTCGCTGGAAAATTGTCTATGCTCCAGTGGATGACCACAGACAGGCCCATGCACATATGGGCATCAGTAACTATATCTTCTTTGGTGAAACTTTGTTGAAATATTCTACCTACCTTTCACTTTATTATTAAAAGTTATGAATTCTTTACATATTCTGTTTGTAAGTCCCTTGTTGGGCATGAGACTGCAAATATGTTCTCCTAGTTTACGATTTGTTTTTATTTCATTTCTTTTATTTCATTACTGTTGTTTTGTTTATTGTGACGATAAGAAATCATTTCGTAGCCCAGGCAAGTCTTAAGATTGCAATCCCCCTGCTTCAGTCTTCCAAGCCCACCACTATGTGGCCCATGAGAGTTTTACATTTTGATTTCATTCAAATAAGATTTCTAATGTTGGTACATTTAGTCTCATAATCTAAAAACTCAGCTAAATCCAGGCCAAAGAAGATTTTTCTCTCACGTTTTCTTCTAAAAGCATTGAATTTTATATTTCGATTATGATCCATGTTGATAAAGGAAGTATATGGTGAATGACTTTTTGTTGCTGTTTATATGAACATAAAATGGCTTCAACACAAATTTTGAAAAAGAGAATTTTTTTCTCTTCTCGGTGGTTTCTGTACCTTTGCCAAAAATCAATTGATCACATTTACATGGTTCTATTCTGGGAATGTCTATGATGTTTGTCAGGTCATTCATTTATATCAACTTTAAGTTCAGCACCTTAAATCCCACTAGGATCCCAGGGCTGGAGATAACAGAAGCTTTTCCATTGAACTCCAGATTCCTTTGGCACTCACAGGCCTGCTTAATGTTCTCTTGGCTTGGTTACACAGCAGAGGTCCTCAAAGACATGATAAGTCTTTTTAATCTCTATAAATTTACTTATATACAAATATAGCTTTCAACAAAGATAAATATTAATATTCAAACTGCTGGTATAAGTGCCCTATAGCCAATTCCAAATACTCTTCTTAAATATTTGAGAAGTTTTAGATAAGTTTTAGATAATAAATCCTGCATGGTGAAAATAAATGGAGTATTTTAAACTAATGTATACAATCTTTTCTTCAGTTACTAATAAAAAATAAGAACCCTCCCTTTAATCTTGTCTTTGCTAAACTAATGTGAAACTGTCTGAAGTATCTTACATTTTATAGAGCAGGGGGTTGTTAGTATCATTGATTATCCTCTTGAAGGTTGTTTTGAAGGAAGGATCTGTATACTCTTAAAGAAAAATTATACAGAAGATGCCCTTTAACTATAGAAAGGCATGGTAAAGAGACCTGTTTAGATTTGAAAATATTATCTTTCAGTTTATAGTATAGGATTTCGATGAGTTTTCAGGCATAAACAACCTCAGCTGCAGGACTGAATGAAAATGGAAGGAACCCATGATTAGCTACTCTCAAGCATTTGTGAAGTATCCAAATAATCACTACCCATGTTTCTTCATTTCACTACCCTTCTCTGTCCTGCCAGGACTGTCTCAAAGCTGCTAACATATCCAAAACAGTTGAACGTATATGAAGACGACAGAAGCTTTGTTTATTATAGATGGGTTAAGTGAAGCAAAGGTAGAAAAGAACAGGTATACCTAAAAGAAGCAGCAGAGCTCCTCAACCCAGACTCATAATAGCTGATTCCACATCCTGTTGACTCCTGATTTGTAGTTGTTAGCCCAAATAAAGAGAAAACACCAGCATGAACCCCAAGTCAGTGAACCAATACCCCAAAGCTCTTCCTTGGGACCTGGTAAAAATGTATAATATATGCATTTGAACTTTAGATTAATTTTAACAAACATAAAAAGGAAATCCAATAATTAGAATATTAATTATAAATTTTTCACATATAAGCACACACATTTAATATTTTTAATGCTCTGTGGATATTACTTCCTCTTTCCTTCCCAGGTTAAGCCCTGCCCAAGCTTCAATATATCCCTTAGATTTACAAAAATTGTCATTATTCTCAGGTCCTAAGGTAAGAATTTTAAAATGACTCGAAGTGTCAAAGCTAGGAAAAACACAGATTACTCACAAACTGAAATCTGAGAGAAACATTAGTAAGATTACAAAGGCAGGAAATTAAGATTAGGTCAACCAGGGATTTTGTCCAAATAACTTGGATGTTCTTAGACCTTAACAAACATCAGTTTCACCAGAATAAATCCTGAATCCATCAGACAACTCACTGCTCAGAAGATCTGTGTACAACATAGAGGAATCCAAAGCACTTGACCAAAATCCACAACAAGACACTGTTCCCTGCAGAGGAAGAATAAAAACGAGAAAGGATTAGTTTAAAAACCGACACCTTGCCATGCATG